>CAKNYM010053095.1:490703-615436 GCA_932195095.1 Andricus curvator
TTTTTTATGATTTCGAAGAAACATTTGAAATGATTGTAGAATATTAAAAATGATTTCTAAAAATTTCAAAATAAATTTTTGTAGCTTCTTAAGGAAATTTTTTTATTTTGAAATATTTTTCAAACTTGTAGACAAAATTTATTTAAGTTCAGGAGTTATTGAAGAGTTTGATAAAGATTTAAAAGTAATGTTCAAACCAGAAAGATTTGAAAACATTTTTAAAAATCTCCAAAATTGTAAAAAAAAAACTAGAGAATTTTAAGGAATTTTAAGTTTTCAAGAGAAAACAAAAATTTTTTGAGGATTTCTGAAAAAATTGCAGACAATTTTTTTTATTAATTCGAAGATAAAATTTGAAAAGATTTTGAAATATTAAAAATGATTTCTAAAAATTTCAAAATAAAATCTTGAAGCTTCTAAAGGACAATTTTTTATTTTGAAATATTTTTCAAAATTTTAGAAAAAATTTATTTAATTTCAGGAGTTATTGAAGAGTTTGATAAAGATTTGAAAGTAATGTTCAACCCAGCAAGATTTTAAAACATTTTAAAAAATCTCCAAAATTTAAAAAAAAATCTAGAGAATTTTAAGAGAATTTTTTTAGCTTTGAAAGATTCTCAATATTTTAGGAGTAATTACATTCAGTTAAAATTTTTGAGAGAATTTTAAAATTTCTCAAGAGATTGAAAGTATTTTAAAACATTAAAGCCAACAGCCATACCACGCTGAAAAAACCAGTTCTCGTCAGATCACTGAAGTTAAACAGCGTTGGGCGCGGTTAGCACTTGGATGGGTGACCATTCGAGAAAACTGAGTGCTGTTGGCACATCGTGGGTGTGGTGAGCCCACACTTGTAGTTATTTACTACAAGTTATCAACCTAGAAACACTACCCGAATCGGGTAGTGTCACGCCTACCCCGAAAGGGAAATGGCTTAATGGTATACTTAAAGGATCTCCAAAAATTTATAAAGTATTCCTATTTTCTCCTAAAATTTTGTAAAATCCTGTAAATCATAAGAAATCCTCAAAAATTTTCTAGGTACTTATTACACATATCTGAAATCTTCAAAAATCTGTTTCAATTTTTTCGAGAATCCTGGGAAAATAGTTATATTCAGAGAACTTTATAAGCATGTAAACCTGAAAAATAAATAAATGTTGAAAATGTTTATATTGCATTACTTTGTTTTCCCCTCAAACTATGATTTGGTTGAAATTTGTTGTCTTTCTTGGCTGAAAAATCTTGTTTGTAGAAAATGTGTCTTTTTTAAATAAATTCAACTGTTCTTGATTGAAAATTGAAATATTTTTGGTGTGAATATCATCTATTATATTTCTTGTTGAGAATTCATAGTTTTTGTTGTAATTTCATTAAACATAACTAAAAATTTCAAAAATCTTTTAAAATCTTTTTCTAGAATTTTAGGAAAATCATATTTATACAAAATTAAAAACAAATAAACTAAAAGAAAATATATTTATTCGAAATTTTTATTTTGTTTCAACAATTATTTTTCCATCAAATAGCAAAACTACACGCGTACCACAGACTTATCTTTAACAAGAATTTATCAATTTATTAATTTTTTGAAGAAGGTATTTTTTAATTGTACGACAAGTCTTGCTTTTTTATATATTGCAAATTGTTTCCAGTAATGTAAGTAATATTATTAACACCCTTAAGGGTGTTAATTTCCACTTTAAAATTTGTTTTTCATATCATGTAAAATTTTTGTGTCGCGTTGTACCCTGATGAAGAATCTTAATAGTTAAAAATGAAAAAAATTAAAATTTTAAAACTTTAAAAAGTTAAATTTTCGGCATAAAAACCTCTATAGCAACCTCTATATATATATTTTTTAAATCTGGCAAAAATCGGAGATCATTTCTTCAATAAAAGAAATACAAATTTCGATTTATGGTTCCAGACAATTTCAAAAAAGGGATTTGTTGAGGCACCCGTCTGATGCTAAATCCTAGATTTCTTGAAATAGAGGTAGATTTTCTCCCACTGCGAGATAATAGCGTCTTAACTCATTATGTAAACTGCAATAATGAGATGCGATCTATATAGATACTGCAATGCGAATAAACAGCATGAAAATGGGTTTTAGCATGTTGCGTATTGTTTACAGTAAGTCAAGAATACAAACAAAATCAAACTATCTCAAATATTTACTTCCGAATTTTTCAAAGTTTATTTTCTACCCGGCTGTCTACTCAATTCCCGTAAAAAAATTCCCGGACTATTTCAGATTTTTTTTTCAGAAGGTATCTAAAGATTTTTCCAGGTATAATTTTTTATGTCAGAACCATTTGAGTATTTCGCATTTTTCAAAACAATCGATTCGGAATATGAATTTCTCGAGTTTGTTATAAATATTTTTTTAGTCTTGTAAATATTCATATGTAAAATTAAATGAATCTTTTTTCATTTGTGAAAGTCACTTAATTAAAGGATAAGTAATTTCTTGATGGTACAAGTTTCTGCGGTTTCAGTTAATATGTTTAATTTATAAAGCTTTGACAAATTATATTAAAAAAGATTGTTAAATATATTATCGCCATCGAATAATTGAATAAATAAAAAATAATTGTTGCTTGAAACATAATTAATCATTTCTTGAATTTGTTTCTGAAGTTCATAAATTTGAATTATAATTAGAATGCATGTATTTTTTAACCAGGAAATTGATTTCCGAACAAAAATGTGAATTTTCAACAAAATACATGAATTTTCAAACAAACAGTAGATTGTTCATCTGAAAAAGATCAATTTTTGACCAATGTGATGAATTTTAAACTAAAATTATGAATCTTCATATGAAAGAGTTGAATTTTTGAACTAAAAAGATTAATTTTCGACCGAAAAAATGAATTTAAAAAAAATACATAATTTTTGAACAAATAATTAAGTGTTTAACAAAAAAAATCAATTTTTAACCGAAGTGATTAATTTTTAACTAAAAATATGCATTTTCAAACAGAGTAATTGAATTTTAAACGAAACAAAATGAACTTTTCACGAAGAGGATTAATATTTCACTGAAATAGTTGAATTTTTAACCAAGAGGGTACATTTTCAACCGAAAACATTATTTTTCTACGAAAAAAGACACAGTTTAACCAAAGTCATGACATTTACACTTAAAAGGATAAATTTTCAACCAAAAATTGATTAGTTAAATTTTCTGTTGAAATAATATTTTTCAAAAAGGAAAAAGGAATTTTCAACAAAATAGTTAATTTCCCACCTGGAATAGTTGGTTTTTTTGTTCGAAAAATTAATTTGCAACAAGAACAAATAAAATTTAAAAAAAAATAGTTATATTTTCAACCAAGGAGATGAATTTTCAATTAAAATGATGAATTTTTAGATAAAAAAATTATTTTTAAACAAAAGAGATTAACTTTTAGGCTAGTATTTGTATTTTTAGCCAAACAGATATGAATTCTCATAAAATATAATAGTTGATATTACAGCCAAAAAAATATTCCAGTTTTCGAAGTTTCTTGGTATCCCAAAATTCTAGATGACTAGTCCAATATTTTTCATAAGCGATGCTAGTCGTCCTGAATTTTCGTGACGAGTGGTCCATCCCCTTTTCCAAATCCACCATTTTTTCGGGACGACTAGGCACAGGCTTTAATTTTTGATTGAGAGCCATTGAATTCTACCAAAAAGGACCAATTTTTCAACCAAATAGTTAAACTTTTAATAAAAAAAGATGAATTTTCAACAAAATATAGAATAGTTGAATTTTTATTTTTTTAAATAATTGCCGTCTATAAAAAAAAATTTCAACCATATAGTTAAATCCAGTAATATAAACCAAACTTTACAAATGAAGAAACATTGTTTCTTACTTTATATTATAGTTCTTCAAAAATTAAAGCACCCTCTAGAATTAAAAGAATTTCCCTGAAATATCCAGGGTTTTCCAAGCATATAAACATTGCCTGAGAATTCCAGGTTTTCCAGGCGAGTAGACAGCTTGCCTACATTAATAATCTTTTATTTAAGGTAGTGTCTAACATCCTGACACAATCCGTGCCCCCTTGCCTTTTCTAGCCCCCCCCCTTTCCCTTACGAGGTCCGTACGTTTAGACTCGGGTATGTTAAAGTGGTAGACAAGTTTTTCAAGTCCTCCTTTAAACATTAAGCTACACGTGAAGCGACGTGTGTAACACCAAGAGTGATGTATGATATTTTATTCGAAATCAGCCCCATGCCACTTCTCTGTGGAGGTCTGTGGAAAATATTGTCACGAGAGTTCAAAGAATGCAAGGCGAAAGTGTTAAAAAAAATTTTTTGTTGAATAAAAATTATTTTCTGATAGTTCTGGGTAAAAGATAATGATCTTTAAGATTTTTTAAATCTCGTGAGTCAAAAATAATTTGCGAAAATCGTAAAATTCACTACTTTTAGACGTAAATCCCAATGCATTCCTACTAACCACAACAAATTATTATTCATGCGCAATTAAATCAGACATATAATTATTTGTGTAATTTTTGAATAACCGAAAAAAAATAGTCTAAACTTTATAATATTTTTTATTATATTATATAATATATAATATAATATTTACTTTATTTATTAATATAAATTCATTTCGGATTTTCAAATATTTTAATAAACAAATTATGTGTTTTAATGAACTTCTCAGAGAGTTTTTGGTAAAATTAATAAAATAATACCTAAATTATAGAGTGAAACATTTTTTTATACATATATAAGTTTTTAATGAATGTTGAGTATTAAAGATAGATATGCTTTCAACGCAACAACAAATTAATAACAATTTTTTAATAGAAAATAATCAATTTTACATATAACTATATATACATTTCTTATGCCTCTTAGTATTTGTATACAAGTATTTTCTTTCTAAATAATTTTTATCTAGCATATAAAATTTTAAATATTTTAACAGATTTTATTAAATATCTTAAATGAGTCTTTTCCTCCGTATAAGCTAAGAATCTTAGAAATTTTTGGCTTATTTCATTCCTTAAAAGATTCTCTGCAAATCTCATTGGTACGTTTTTATTTAAAAAATTTTATTTATGAAAACCTATTGTTTACAAAAATAACGATTTTATAATTCCTAAATAAAATCTTTTCAATAAAAACGTACAAATGAGATTTGCAGAAAATCTTTTAAGGAATAAAATAAGCCCTACAGCATTAGGATTAAATAATAGTTGCAACTTTCATCTAAAGTGATAGAGAAAAACATCAAACCCTAAAAACTATTGTTAAATGAACATTAAAAATTGTGAAATATTTATTTCAAAAGTTCACCTTGAGTTCTTTTCCAAAACTAGTTATAATAAACAATAACATATTTTCTCAATTTTATAAATCATTTTTAACAACGTTTATTTTTTACCTTGAAATAACTTTAGTTCATATTTAATTTAGAAACAAGTTTCAATAATAGGAAAAAATTCCCGGTCATTTCTCGGTTTTTTCCCGGTTGGCTAACATTTTTCACAGTCAACGAAAGTAAAAAATTCTAACTCTAAAGCTAAAAATGTGTCCATTTGAAGTAATAAAAACTGAGCTGCAAATCATTTCAAGCAATTTTAAGCTAGAAATATTACAAATTGAACGATTACATTTTTGTTATTAACTGAACAATTCTTAAATCAGAAGTTAAAATATTTTTATTTTAAAGAGTTTAAAAATCCTTGAAAAGCTTCAAGATTTTATTTCGAAATCTTGAAACATTTACACGTTGTTCTACATTTTTTTTCAAATTATGAATTAATATTTTCATTTTTTCAGACCTTCTAAGCGTCTTTCAAAATGATTCGAATTCTTCCTAAAATTTTGTTTATATCCTGCGAAATAAAAAATATTTCCTTAAAAGCTTCCAGATTCATTTTTGACAATTTTAGAATTTTTTTTAAATATTCTGTTAAAATTATTATAATTTTTCAAAATAAAAAGTCATTTTCAATTTTCCTAGGAATCTTATGAAAATGTTTTTTATTCTTTTGAAGCCTTTCACAATTCTTAAAAATCTTCTAAATTTTTTGTTCGAAACCTGCACATATCTATATTTTGTTTTAAATTAGGCCGTGGGCTACTTGCACCGAAATTTCGGTACGAATAGCCAAATTTTTTCGGTGTGCGTAGACACTTTGTTTAATTTATTTGAAATCATTTTACATTTCAAATTGAAACTAAATGCAACTCACTTGATTTTTTTCTAGGAATAATAATAGGTGTTCAATATTTATTATACATGAAAATTCAACAATTTTACTTGCAAATTATATTTTTTGAAAGAGAAAAATTAAAATTGTAACGTTCAAAGTTTATTTTTTGGTTTAATATTGAATATTTGATTTACAATTACTGATTTTATATGAACAGTCAAAAATTTCTAAATATTAAGCAATTGTTATTTTTCCTAATTAAAAAATTTCAAAGTTTCAAATTTTAGACTAAAACAATATTTTTAAATTTAATAAAAGTCTTCAAGTATGAATATATTGTTTCGAAGCTATTTTACAATTTTAAATAGTTCATAAGTTTTAAATCATGCGTTTACATTTGTTTAACTACTAAGACTTTCCAATATAAACAGTTTAATTTTTACCGTTAAAATCTGGAAATTCCTAAATATTGAACTGATTTCGAATCGTCTTGTAAAATTAATTATTATTCGCTTGTGAATACTTATTGCACAGTTCAACTTTAAAAATCATTATAATTTATATTCACAGCTGATCAAATAAAAAGATTTTTTATCCAAAATTTTCGATTCCATATGCTTATAATTTAAAAATTTTTAGGTCTTTAAAACTGTATTTTTTAATTCTTTTAATGAAAAATGTACGCTTAAAAATTCAAATCCAAAATGTAACATTTTTAAGTGGAAGATTTTTGAATTACGCATTGTAAACTGAATGACATCATAATCGAAACAGATAACAATTCAAGTAATTATTTAAAAACTGTTGAAATCAAACTTTGACCGATTTTTTTCTAAATATTTGTAAAATTCCCGCTGAAAAAATAAATTCACTTTCATTTTCCGGTTTTTCCCGTTCTCATAAAATTCCCGGTCATTTCTCGGTATCCCGGTCCGGAAAGAGTTTTACATCTAAAAGCAGTTTTTCTCAGTTTTCTTTCGCTTAGAAGATGGAAAATGTCGCAAAGATCACTCAAAACACTCAACGATTATTTAACACTGTCAGTAAATTACTTTTAATGTGGTATTAAATTCAATGTTATTATTTTGGCATGCACTTGCAACAATCATCGGCCAACTACGTAGCTGGCGCCACCACACGGCCACCGTCAACGCATAGTACATTTTCAACTCAGAGCCTCGTGATAAAAATGGGAAACAAATATTTCCAAAATGGGCACTTATGGAGCGACACGTGCGCTCATGTGAGAACTGGGGGAACTAAAATCGCAAGCGGCCGTGCGGGCGGGATATTCAAATTTGAAATATTGTGCTTAATAATGTTGTCAATAATTTATAATACCGTTTATTGATATCATTACATACAACAATTGAAGTACACAATAACATCAATAATTGGCATTACAAATTATTTACAACTTTATTGGTAAATGGAATTTGATCAAAATTATTTAAAAAAACAATAAACAAAGATTCTGAGCATGGGTTTTTATTCGACACAAATCACTGTATGATTACTTTTTATTTTGTCGTGGATTTAAAGATGTATCATGAAGGTTCCCCTAGTAAAAAATAACCCCCAATAAAACAGTAACACGTGTAACACGACCCAATTTAGAGGTTATGTTACATTCCTCACAAAGGGCATGGCAAATTCTAAAGTCGTGAGACCTGGTACATGGCACTTGATTTTACAGGTAATTCTTTTCGAGTTAATTGAAAAATTATCTTTAAGATTTCACGATTATGTTTCTTGGGAAGTCTAAGATTTTGGGTAAAAAACAGCATCAATTTTCAACGTTTTCAATCATGATGTTTTCAACTGTCAGTTTTCAGTGCTACCATACTAACGATTTCAAAGTTCACTACATTTTCGCAAACTGAATATTTTTAAGTTCCCGAGAAAGAACCCCAGATCGAACTGGGCCGGAAGTCAGATTTTCTACCGGAAGTTCCTATGCTGGCTTCACCCCCTTGGGTCCAGAAGGCTGTTCGGAATCTATATTTTATGATACTGCAGGACCGTCTGAAGAATGTGTCGTGAAAACACACGACTGACGTGGCAATCAGTGATGGGAGAACGCGGATTTCTCTGGCATGCGCAGTAGTGATTTCTCTGTATTTTTAGGTTATGTAACCCCACGTGTCAAGTTAAAAATACACAGGAATTACTACTGCGCATGCCATAGATATGCGCGTTCTGCCATCACTGGTGGCAGTCATCTGCTTAGGTTGTGATTGGTAATCTCGTATGGCGCCAAATTTGAAATGTGGTTCGGCCCGAGCTAGAGTGCCATCTGGTGTAATTATTTTTTCCAACAGTACGGTTAGAGGAAATATTGTGCGTTATTCAGTGGCCATTTGGGGAACTATTTACGTGTCAGTGTGGCGCTTTTGGAACTAATTACATGTCACCAGCTAACACTATTCGGTGAAGGCCTATATAACGCTCACTTTTCAGGGGGCGTTCTCGGCTATTAACATGGTGGTTTCGAATAAACCTTTACATTCGAAAGATTAGTAAAAAAATTATTAGAAATAAAAATTCAGTTAGAAACTAAGAAGCTAACGTATATTTCAGGTGAATTGAGATGAGTTGATTTCGAGTTGCAGCCCATTGCAATTCGGACGCTCTCTGCATATTTGCGCTCTCCAGTGAGCCGAATTTCGCGAACAATGACTCGTCGACGAACAGAAATGGGATTACCAGAACGAACGGCGCTAGGATTGAGGATAGCCTCATTCGACGCATATAACTGGTCTCACAGTTTTACTATCGCAGAAAAGAATTTAACGAGCAGTATTCAGTTTGTAGGAATTGTTTTCCCTGAATCATAAATGTTGCTTTAAACTGACGTGTTGATTACTCACTCTAAAGAGTATTATTTTTAAACCATTTTCTACTTTGGATTCATCTTTTAGATCTATTACCGATTTCATAAAGTCAAATAGAGATTTGGTTGATTCAAAGAAATATTTATTTGATTCAAACAAAATGGAAATTTGTCTTTGATAGAATTTGTGACAATTGTTACTCGTGTGACGATTTTGGTGAACCCCCCTAAAAATGTTTTGTAACTACGAAGATGACCTCCTATTTTTAAATATGAAGTATAAATTGGATTTTATATAATCGTCAATCAAATAATGAATAATAAGTGAAATTTATTTGATTCCAGTGTAAGAAAACTTTTAGTTAAATCCTACAGACATTTTTTTTTATTTGAGAACATTGATATAATTCAAAGATTAACTTAGACGCCACATTATCTCAACAGACTAGAGGCCGTCTATAAACTTTTTTCTCCTTCTTTAAAAAATTATTTCTTTTTGTTTTCTAAAAACTTCCCCTATTTCTCGTTGTCTCGCTTAACTGAACTGAATTGAAAGAAAGCAATAAGAAAACCTAACTATTTAAGGTTAAAAGTTATCTTTTTTTTTAATTAAAAGTATACTATTATATTTTTGGTTAGAAATTTATCTTGTTCGGTTAAAAATATATCTTTTTTGGTCAAAAATTCAAATACTTGGTAGAAAGTTGAACCACTTTGTTCAAAATACATTTTGATTATTAAAGATATATCCGTGTGGTTAAAAATTGAATTATTTTGTTGGAAATTTGTTCCATTTTTAGTTGAAAATTACTTTTGTCAACTGTCAATTTAACTATTCTATTTTTGTTTAAAAATATATCTCTTTGAGGTGAAAATTGAACTATATAGTTGAAAATTGATCATTTTTAGTTGAAAATTCAAGTACTTAGTTGAAAATTTATCTATTTTGTTAATAATTCATTGTTTTTATAAAGAAACTCATTTCTTAAAAATTCATTCCTCGGTTTTGTTGAAGATTCATTATTTTTCATTATATCTCTTTTTTGGTAGGAAATTATTCTTCTTGTTGGAAATTCAACCTCTTTAGTTCAAAATGCAACTAATTGGTTAAAAATTAATCTGTTTTGTTGAGGATTCAAATATTTTGTTGAAAATTCGACAATTTAACTGCTTTATTTGAAATAGGGGCATGTAGTGGTTTGTTCCAATTTTCAATACAAAATTAAACATGCTTGGAATATTGGATTGTTCCACATCCAAAAAATCCATCTGTATATCAAACCAGGTTGATTTCCTTAGATTATTACCATTGACTTGACTTTTGGATTCATTTTTCTCCAAAAAATAGAAATTACAAAAAAATAGTAATAATCTGAGGAAATTAAGCCCGTTTGATGTAGAGGTAGAATTTTTCTTTCTCGACAAATCCGATGTTTCAAGCGTGTCTAAATTCGTATTGAAAATTCGAATAAAGGACTGTTCACCTCTATTTCTAAATTACTTGTTTGAAATATTAATTAATACATGTTTTTTAAGAATGCATTTTTTTAATCAACTGCTTAGTTTAAAGGTGAATTCGTCTTTTTGGCATGTAAATTCAAAAACTTGGTTGAAAATAAACTTTTTTTGTTGAAAATTGATATTTTTGGTTGAAAATTTAACTACTTTGGTAGAAAATTAAAGCATTTGGTTAAAAATTCAACTATTTATTTGAAAATTTAAATATTCTGTTGAAATTTGTTGTTGTTAAAAATTAATTTTTTATCCGAAACTTTAGCTGTTTCATTTTCGGTAAAAAATATTTCTTTTCAAAATGAAAATTCAAATATTTGGTAGGAAATGCATATATTCGATTGAAAATTCAACTATTTAGGTAGAAAATTAATCTTACTTGCTGAAAATTGATTATTTTTGTTGACGATTCAACGATTTCATTTTTGGTTGATATTTTTTTTTTCAAGCTGAAAATTCAACGATTAGGTTGAAAATCTGTAATTCTTGATTGAAAATTAACTTTCTTGTTGAAAATGTTTCTTTTCTGGTACAAAAGTCAACTGTTTTTAAAAAAATGAGTCTTTTCAGCTAGAAAACTGAACTATTTCGTTGAAGATTCATCTAATTGCATACAAAAGTAGTCTTGTTTGTTGAAAATTCATCTTTATGATGGAGGATTCATCTTTTTTTTCAATTTTTCGTTTTTCGTTGAATTCAACTGATTGATAATTCATCTTTTTGTTATTGAAACTTAGTTTTTTCAACTGAAAATTTAACCATTTCATTTTTAGTTATATACTCATCTTTTTGGTTGAACATTTTCGTATTTGAACTTTGAAGACTAGTTTTATCAAGAATGTATAGAAACTCTTTTTTAGTGTGTCGTAGTATTCAAACCAGTAAAGATATTTGAAATTTTAATTTTGATGATGATGCCTTAATATCCCAATAGCCCTAAGTTCTGAAAAAAATGTTCGGTGGAAAAAAAAACGTGGCTCATATTTTGCTTTGGGAAACAATATATTTCTTCCCCAAACAATTCCGTGATATCACCAGGGTCAGACTCCCCGAAATCGGGTTTCGGTTGCTTCTTTGAATTCAAAATATATAATTATATAGTTTTCTGCAGTATTTATGAAAATTTTATAGTTTAAAACAAAAGTTAAACTAAGCAGAATTAATTCTTAGAAATTCAATACAATAAACATGTAACAATAGTCCAATAGACTCAGTTCATGTTTCTATTTCATTCCCCGTTTCCCTCGTTGAGGTTCCTTCTCCCATTTCTATCTCTCGACCGAGATATACGATATCTCCTCGTTACTGGCGAATTACTGAGTTGAACCAACCTCTGATTGGATTACGTCAGCGGCGAGTCAAATTAACACTTTACCTGCTGATTCGTGCTTTAATTAGCTTGACGTTCGACATTGCATTGCACTGAATTCAGTGACCATTTTCAGTTCAAATTCCAATAAGAAGACGTTATCTGCTTACAATTACTGGCGTTTATTGCAATTTGTGTTTTATTACCGGAAATGATTTATTTTCTCACCATAAAAGTGAGGGAGTTTTCTTTCATTCTTTCTTTACGCCGTTCAGTAGGGGAAAAATCTCATATTAAATCAAATTTTTGTAAAACTTTGCAATTAAAAAAATTTTCCGTAATGATTCAAGTCGATTTGCAATAATCAAATTCGACTTTCATTTATAAATTGGAAATTCTAAGTCTCTTATATATCCGGAATATTAAACAAAAATTTCTGGTTTGTTTGTGGCTCTTATCGAGAAAGATTATAAAGTATTTCACCCTTATTACCGTAGTAGGTTGCATTATACGCTGTATCTTATTAGGTTTCAAACATATTATTATGAACTTATCATCATCTGATTTTTGGAAATGTTTTAATTTTTGCAGGTTTCCAATTTAAAATTTTACAATGTTGTCGATACAAATTCAAATGAATTTGAATTTTCAAAATATAATAACGATTCATAATTTTAGAATAACCACGGCTTCGACTTTAAATTTAAAGCATCGCTTCAAATTAAAAATTATTTAAATTTGAAAGTGAAAAATTTTTAATTCTTCTTCGCGCGGCTCGCTTCGCTCGCAAGTTTCAGCGCGCCTAGGGCGCGCACCTGTTGGATCTCGCGCTTCGCGCTCGATTATATGATTATCTCGCGCTTCGCGCTCGATAATGTATTTACCTCGCGCTGCGCGCTCGGACACATTTGTCATCTAGGTTTTCACACTTCGTGTGCTCGCTATTGCGCGCTTCGCGGGCTAATACTCTCTTAAAGCTTCATCGTTATGACCTGCTTTTGGTTTAATTACGTCAGTTTTTCATAAAAAGAACTAATTTACTGAAGGTTCTATCGACCTTAAGGAACACATTCTCATCACGAAACTCGCGCTTCGCGCTCGATATTTGGTTTGATCATCATGTGAACCTCGCGCTTCAAGCTCGTTTCTGTTCATCGTATAATAGAAACCCAAAAGTTTGCAACGACCATATGTTATGTTCAATGTTCTTCAGATAAAAATGACTAAAGTTGTATTTGATTTAAAATGAAGAATTTGCTTCAGCGTATATTTCCGTATCTTTATAATAAATCCTACAATCAGAAAGATTTTTTTCCAACTATCTGAAAAGGGGAGAAAAGAAGTATTTAAGTCGTTTTTGGAACATATATCTTGCCTTTTCATTCATAATCAAACCGACCCCTTGACTACCATGTGATTCCCTATCTACTCCTGACCATATTTCAAAACCGCCTTTCAACTCCCCATTTTCTATGTTTCTACTTTCGCATCCCTTTTTCTTTGTCTCAGGTACACATCAAATATCTAGTTTCCTAGTATGCATAGTTTCTCGTAGTTCTCTTACTTTAAGATCATTCACTCCTCTAGCATTCCAAACACCCAATCTTCATTCGTCGCCTGAAACTCGACCTTTACGTTTACCGTGTGTATGCATGTCGTTAATCAAAGTTTCAGTCCATTCCGAGGATACTTTATTGTTTGTATTGTTCATGTTTAGATTGTACACCCAACTACCACCTTTATGCGCGAAATTTGTTATGCGAGTCGAAATCATGTCCAAGTTAAGCAGTGATTCATCGCATAGTGGAGAGTTCAGTTCTAATGTCAGTCCCACCAAAACTTCTGTCACGGGGGGAGGTGGGGGGGGGGCGAGGACAAGGCATGGAAACCGAGAGAGTCGCAATTGGTTAATGTTTAATGCTGAGAAGGTCACCATCCTTCAGCAGCTTTATATTACATAGGAGTTCATATGTTTCCATCTGCGCATTCCCGGCCCACCTCTAAACGAGGAACCAATAACTCTTTTTTTTTTTTTTTAATAAATACATATATATATATATATATATATATATATATTCATTTCGTCTATTTGGAGCATAGTTCTTGAAATATAAATGTAATAGTCGAATTTTTTCACTGAAATTATTTTAGTAAACAAAGATCAAAACGCATCCTGAAATAAAAGTGAGATTTTCAGTCAGAATAAATTGTTTGAATTATTATTATATTTTATTGTTTTAATCGTTAGAAATAGTATTGAGAACGTAAAAACAATGAAATATTGTGAAAAAACACACCCGAGATGAAAAATAAAGTGAATAAGCAAAGTTTTGATAAGAATGTGCCCGCTTATCGGGCCGATTTTTTCACTGTTAATGTTATTGTTTACGAATAAAACAAAAACTACACATCCTATCAAAAAGTGACCCATGGGAAATTTGTACATCTTTTTTGAATGCACAAATTTAGTTCGGACATCATTTGTCGTATCTTGCATAGTTTGACCGTAAAATTGATTTTCTTGGATTTTTCATTATTTCTTGTGCAATAAAAATGTGAGTTTTCGATTTTTCAAGAAAATTCAAAAAGTCATTCTAATAATCTTGTAGGGCGTGCAAAAAGAAACACTTTTCTTGTAATGACTTTTTTTCGTATCGTGCGTTGTTTGGCTGAAAATATGAATTTTCGTTTTTTTATTTGGATTTTGAAAATGCTGTAACTATGCAAATTTTCATTTTATCGAAAAATGTCATCAGAATAAAATATTTGAATTTTCAATTACTATAAGCGGCCGTACATATAATTTCCAATTTTTGAAAAAAAAACGGTCCAAAAAATATTCAAAATGCATACATACATACATACATACAGACAGACAGACAGACAGACAGACAGACAGACAGACAGACAGACACATTCGTAAAAACCTGTTTTTTGGGTTCAGGGGGTCTCAAAACGTGGACATTTGACAAAAACCGGAGGGGTCAAATTTTACACAAATCTAATACCTTCTCTAGATGAGAATGTAAAAATATAATTTTAATCCTTTTTAATTTTGAATGATTTTAACGTTTTGAAATTGTTCTATTTTCGAAAATTTAATATTAATCATTCAATTTCGAGATTCTTCAATTCACAATAGTTCGGAATTGTATAATTTTTAACGATTTAAGTTTGAATTAATAATTTCGAAAGTTTTTAATTAGAAAACACATAATTTCCAAAGTTTTCAGAATTATTGAACATTGTAGATCCACAGTATTTAAAATTATTTAATTTTAAACCGTTAAAATGACAGTTATTTTTTTGGACAGACATCATATTTTTTCGTAAAAATCTATCCGATCACTTCGAATGTCACTTGATACTACATGATATGATACTCATTAATCATATTTATCATCTTCAAAATGTCTCTAATTTCAAATTATAATTACAGTTTCGAATGGGCAATTGTAAACCAATTTCATTTTTGAGGGCCTGAAACTAAACGACCCTGAATTTAGCTATACATATTAGTGTGATTTTTTTTGCTGTTTTCAAAATTCAACTTGGTACCCCTACAAGTCGTTCCCTTTGCCGAGAAAATGACCTCTGATATGTTGGAGAATTAAAAAAATATATACTTAGAGGTCGCTCAAGGCCATTTTAGGGCAAAAATGCTCATTCCTAATTAAATTGACGCTATTCATTGATTATTCATTTCTGGCGCGCATGTCTTGTATTCTTTACAATTCAATATTGCACTTAGATTTTTTTTCAGACTTTTACAATGACATTCAAAGGTGGCTTAAGGTCCTTTTCTTAATAAAACGTTGATTCAATTAAATCTTCTCCAGTTCTTTTTTGAGAAACAGTGTCAATTTATTCATTGAGGCAAAAAAATTAGTCAAAAGGTTTAATAACTGCGTGACATATTACTTTAAGGTAATTCAAGGTCATTTTACGGAAAATGGTCATTCATAATTTTTTTCTTTTTCATGGAATTTTTTTTTCCTCAAGTTTTGTTTTCAATTAAAAATATAAATCGTTAAAAACAGTAGGATATCGCAGCTCGATTAATATATGATCAAGTTTAGTTGTTAAATTGTAATTAATTGTAAATGTAATTAATTATCATAAATGCAGAAGAAGGGATAATGATTTACCTTTTAGAAAAGAAAGAGGAAAACTTAGTTGGCAATAAATTACCATCTAACATGCAAGTGTGAGCACTGTTTTTTCATTATCACAATTTACAAAAAGCTCATTCTTTGCGAATGACCTTGAACGTCCTTCAAATAATATGACAAACATTTATCAAGCAACTTGACTAATTTTTTTGCCGACATGAATAAATTGGAACTGCTTCTCTATAGAAAAAAATGAGAAAATTTCATTGAATCAACATTCTATTAAGAAAATGACCTTGAGCCACCTTTGATTGTCATTGTAAAAATCTGAAAAAAAATCTGAGTGCAATATTGACTTGCAAATAACAAAATTCATGCGCGCCAGAAATAAATAATGAATAAATAGTGTCAATTTAATTTAATCCAGATATGTGTGCAGTTTTTTAAAATTCCCCAATTTTCAAATCTATATGTACAGCTAAATTCAGCGTCGTGAAACTAAAGCCTTTTTGCTTCAAAAGCAAGAAGGTCAAAAATGGAGATCAAAAATAAATTCCATTTTTTTAATGAGCATTTTATTATCAACTCGTAAAAATAAAAATTCAGTAGGTTGTGAGCGAATAATATCTTCTTCAACGATTGTCAACTTTTTTAACATCAAAGAAAAATTATCTTTTTTTTAGAGTTACGATAGGGCACTTTATGCCCTTTCTATTGAACATAATCATCATTAATGCCTTCCCAAATCGATAATAAATTCAAAATCAGATATTGAAAATTTTAGGGAAATTGCACTATTTCATCTTCTAAAATTAAAAGATTTCGTATTGAAAACCTTGATAGTCAATTTCATATTTAAGAACTTGAGATTTAAATATTCTGAATTGTTTTGTTTTAATTTTAAACGTACAAAATGGTCTGGTTTTTAAAATTTTTCGAAATCGTTGCTTATCAAATTTAAAGTTTGATAGTCACACGATTAACAGTTTAACAAATTTTCAATGAAAAAATTTTTAATTAATTGCCTTTAGAAGAAATTCAAAAAGTGGATAAAATAATGTTTAAAATTCAAGCCTCATAAATGAGAAGATTTGAAAACCAGGCATTGAAAATCAAATTATTTTTTATTTTGAAATCTTACAAAATATTGTTTCGAAGTCAGCAAGAAGAAAATTCGAATTCAAAGGCTTAAACTAGTGCAATTCCAAAAATTGTACGCTGAACTTCCAATTTTTCCCTTTCATAAGTTTCAATTTTGTAATAAAACTTAAAATGATTGAATTTTGAAAAGTATGATCAACGGTTTGAAAGTGAATGATTTTAAAACGATTTAAATTTACTTAAAATAATTCAAATTTGAAAGGTTTGAGCATAAAAAAGTTTTCATATCGCAATTGTTAGTAATTAAACAAGTTTTCAGTTTTTAATAAGGTTCGGATTCCTTTCAATTTTAACGTTTCCTAGTATGCATGTTTTTATATTTATGTTTTTCATTTAAAATTACTTTATTTTGAACATTTTGAAACTTTACTATTTTCAAAAGTTTAGTCTTAAATTTTTCAATGTTGATTTTCAGTGTTACAACTAATCTAAATTGTTCACTTATAATTTATTCATTCCAAGGATTCATCTCATATTTTTATAATATTAATTCCAATTTCAAAAAAGATATATTTTCGAAAGAAAGCAAAAGAAAGTTAGGTATCTTTCGAAACTGTAGATTTATAAAACAGGATAGTGAGGACTGAGGAAGAACACGCTGCTTTGCCACATCAACTGGTTGGGGCATAGGCGTGATTTATTTTTCCCTGTCGAAACTCGGAAAGTTCTTGGTTCGTGATGGGACTACCTGGTTTCAAACACTTTTTTGTACCCGACTTAAAATCATACTTCACTTCACCAACACCCGCGGGCTGCAAAAACCAACAGATGTTTCATAAGTTCTTCTCCACGACAAATTCTGAAAAATGGGGTACGTAAAACATACATAAAAGTTTATAGACGTGTAACTTTTAAACAATACTGAATCATTGTGTGTTAAAGAATTTTTCCCATAAATCTCAGTTACTGGAATTGTAATTTAATCTAGTTTTATTTTTTTAACTCAGGAAAAATGATATTATTGGAAATTGCAGATCGTTATAATGAATATTAGGTCAGGAGAAAATTGATAGAATGATAACCTGGACGATGAAAATAAGGCTGATAACAGACCCTAAAATAAAATATAAACTAGAGCCAAAAACAAATTGTCTGGGTCAAATGATGATTTCATCAACGAAAGTCAGGTCAAAAGATAATTCGGAAAAGTAAAAATGATGAGCCATGAGAGTTTGGTAAAATAAATTTTGGTCAGATGAAATTTTTAAGATGAAGTAAAATAAATAATCGAAAAAAGAGTTGGTTTCGTACAATTCGGAATCTACTCTCACCTTTGAAGGGACAAACCTAACGAGCTAAATATGAGAGAATCGAACTGGAAGGAAGACGAGTCTGACTGCCGGATGCAGGCCACGTTTCGTGAAAGAGAAGAAAATAAGAAGCTGAAGAGTTTCCAGTTTCATTGGAGCTGCCATGATACTGAGTGCTCACTGAAGCTCTTGTGTTACCTCCCTCCTCACTAACAATAAGTTCTTTTCTTTCGGGCTTACAAACCAGCATCGAAATGTACAAACTATTTTTCAACTTTTTGAACAGTTTTTCTAAAAAAATTGAAACTAGAATAGTGGTCTTCCATATACTACATAACACGTTTACACGGAAAAGAAATTAGCATTTAATCAAGGAAATATTGATCTGGATAGAGGAAGATCTTAGGATTCCAAAAACTATTGTTTTCAAAATTTCTAGCCTGATTAGTGGAAAAGTGGCACGCTGCGTCCTTCACCACAACAATGAACCTGTTTATTCATCGCATATTATTCAGCAATTTATGGTGAAACACGGCCTTACAAAACATCCGAAGCTCCCATACAGTCTTGATTTTGCTCCCTGCGAATTCTTCCTGTTTCCCTGTTAGCAGCTGTTAGCTAATCCAAAAGATGCATTTAAGGAGTGCTTTCGAAAGTGGGACAGTTTCTGTAAGAAAGGTTATGGCTTCCAAAAGAAAGTACTTTAAAGGGATATCATCAATATTGACCAGAATTAACTCTTACTCCCAGTACACCAAAATTTCGGATACTTTCCGGACAAACCTTGTATGGAGGACCCCATACCGCTCATCTCAAGCCTACCACATATATGTTCATATAGATCAAGCAATCTCTGGACTGAATCTTGTTGATGTTAAATCATCATCCAAATTGCCATATCAACAAAGGCCATGCAGCAGTTTCGATACGAATAATAATAGTTATTCCTCATTTGAGTTCAGTATGAAATATAGGATATCAAATTATATAAAGAAGGTTCTTCAAGATCCGAAAATCTTTCTGGATTATCGAAAAGTGTTTTAAAAAGCTGCTTGTGAGTTCTTAGGTATCAGAGTTTACAAGATCTAAGTCACGAAGTTGAAAGTAGCAGTTGGTGAGTAAATCGGAAAGGTAGGTATAAGCTGAGGTGGATTTTAATCATGGAAAGTGCATCGCTTTAACCGTGAAAAGCAAGTTTCGACCTGAAGTTGAAACGTATAGTGAGACAACGATCGAACGATTAACATAGTCGGTGAAGGTGTTTTTGGTATACGGTTGAGTGAAGATAACTTCCTTTGTGACCATCGTTTCAAAGGTAGATCATTCTTCTGACAAAGTAGTGTCAATAGACACTATAAAGAGTTCTGATAATGAAAATCTAGTACAAAGCAGAAACTTGAATAGAAAACTGATAGAGTGAATAGATACAGAAGGAGATACAAGTTACTCAAACTCGGGGTAATGTTGAAGCCATGTCAATATTCAGGAAGAATCTTTTTAAACTTTAATCTAGGAAAAAACATTTTTGGGCGGCTCAAAAAGAAAACGCTATATTGTTTTGTGTATCTGAAATTATATACCCAATTTTTTCACTGATACAACATCGTCGCTAGAGATGTAAAAACAGCGTATTAAATTGATAACATCTATATCTAATCAGGCTCTTGACTTATAGCCCGTGGCTGATAATGAAAAATCAAGTTCATCCGAGAAAATTTTTCTAAAACAGAATAATAACAGCATTGATGATAATAACAGTGGCTCAGGTAGTTAGGGGCTCGGACTTCCTGTTAGAAGTCGGGGGTTCGATCCCTGAGTGGGTACCTCTATAAATTTTTGTATGCACTTTTACACTGAGGTGCTGGTGGTTCGGATGCCCCTTTAAGCTGCTAGTCTCCCCCCATCATACACTTGACCACAATCTAGTCCATGGATGATAGAATGAAAAGGAAACCAGACTCACTCTCATCAGATCAATTGACTGCATTATAAAATGCTTCCGTGACTAAAGATACAAACCGAGATAGTTCGGTGTGGAAAGATTTGCACAAAAATCGAACCCAAGACCAGAAAAATGGCTTTGAAATATTGGGCTGTCACCATTTTAAGTCTGAGGTTTTCTTTATAATAATAACAGTATCTAATTCAGTCTGCCCTGATTTCGCTTAAAATTGACCAGCGACCCGACCCCCAAGCAATTATAGATCCTGGATATAGAGTGCATTCGCTCAGGAGATCACTTAGCTATTCTGAAGAAATCTATAGTTTAAGTTAAGGTAGAATCCAAACCTTTAGAATTGCGGTAGAAGAATAAACAAAAATTCCGCTTCCAAACCCCCCAAAGCGAGGGGACTCACCTTAATCTAAAAAAACCAATAAGTGAGAGACGAGAAGACTCACTATAATCTAGCACCTTCATACGTGAAAGGCGAGGGGACTCACTATAATCTATAGCACCCCGATAAGTGGAACCCGAGGAGAATCACTGGAAGCTAATATTTTTAGCCTAATCCGTCAACTTTTTAAAATTCTTGCTGCCATTTCGGATCCATTATTTTAAATTTTGTATTTTTGACCAAAGATTCGCAATCAGCTATCACGAAAACACCTGAGTAAGCATTTCTAGCTCAATCCGATAACTATTCTAAATTTTTGACGCCACTTTGGATCCTCCATTTCGAATTTTGAATTTTTTTTACCAAAAAATAGTCATCAGCTGTCCCTAAGACCCCAAGTGAGCACTTTTATCCCAAACTATCAACTCTTCTCAATTTTTGACGTGATTATGAATGCACCATTTTGCATTTTTGACAAAAAAAATCGTAGCAGCGACCCTTAAAACCCCCACGGAAGCACTTCCAGCCTAATCTGTCAATATATTAACACCTCTAAGTGAAAAATCTGTTTGCCCTAATTAAGGCCTGCAACGTCGGGAGTCTCTCATCTGCGCGTGTGGCCTTGTGAGTTAATAATATGATCGTATTAATTAAGACATGCGAAAATTGGGAGTCTTCCATCTATGCAAGTGTACAGTTGGGAGTGTCCCAGCTGTGCACGTGAACTTGTCAGTTGTAAATCTGATAGCATACATTTAGAAGTGCATAGTTGGGAGTCTCCCATCTGTATACGTACACAGTTCAGAGTATCCCATCTGTGCACGTCGACTTGTGTGTTGACAAACTGACCGTATTAATTGAGACATTTACAGTTGGGAGTCTCCTATCTGTGCACATGAACAGTTTGGAGTGTTCCATCTGTGCACGTAAAAAGTTCGTTGAGTACCATCTGTGCACATCTAAATGTCGACGTGCATAGTTGGGAGTGTCCCATCTGTGCACGTGCACAGTTCGAAGTGTCACATCTGTGCACGTGCACAGTTGTGCCAGTGGCCTACAACGTGCATAGTTGTACCACCGGTCCTCGACGTGCACAGTTGGGCAAAAACACAGTTGCTCCGCGCATAGTTGTACCTTTCGCAAATTGAGACGTGCACAGTTGGGAGTGTACCATCTGTGCACCTGCACAGTTGTGAGTCTCCTACCTGTGCACGTGAACCTTTGGTAGGGTACCATCTGTACACGTGCACAGTTGGCAGTCTCCCATATGGGCACGTGAACTGTTGCTAGGGTACCATCTGTGCACGTCTAAATTTCGACGTGCACAGTTGGGAGTCCCCACTTGTGCACGTCAACCACTTCTAGGGTACTATCTCTGCACGTTCACATTTCGACGTGCACAGTTGGGAGTGTCCCATCACCCATCACACCAAATTTGAGATGTGCACAGATGGGTTCGTGCACAGTTGCTCCGTGCACAGTTGTGCGTCACCCATTGTTGCGCTGCATCGATTGAATGTCTATTCATTGAAAATGAAACACCTGAAATCAGACATCCCCAAAAATGATGTATTTTTGACACCGGGAGTATGGGTTAGATATCGGCAGAACTTTGAGAAATATACCTCGGGCTTTTTCAACTTTATTGTAAGTATCTGAATTCTTGAAGCAGATAAGTTTTAAGTACTTGGTGCGAATTCCGATTTCCCAAGTATTTCGGCACAATTCTAGAAAATGGTTCCCAACCATTATAGTGGGCTACATTGGTCAGAATGATTAAAAAATAAATAAGTAAATTTCAAAAGACATTTATCCACACATTAATATTAGCGTGAAGCCTTAAACGTGTAGAGTTAAATGTGTAGATAATAGCGTGTGGATTTAACGGTGTAGAGTTTAATGTACACATTTTTTTCATGTAGACTTTAACGTGTAGACATTAATGTCCCCAGTTTAATTTGTAGGCTTTTTTAATAGGAAAATTTATGTGTTGACATTATATGACGTGTAGAGTTAAATTTGCAGAGTTGAACGTGAAGAGTTTAACTAGTAGACTTTAATGTTCCAGCTTTAAAATTTTCGAGTTTAGCGTGTACACTTTTATGTGTACAGTTAATGTGTACAGTTCTGAGGACAATCATTTATATAAAGTTGAAGAGTTAAACGTGGAGACTTGCATGTGTGGACTTAAATGTGTAGACTTTTATCATGTACAATTAATATGCAGAGTTCATCATGTGTAGATTCGACATATGTAGAATCGACTGGGCCCCGAAATTTATTGCATTTTCAAGAAAATAGCAAAAGCCAAAAAGACAAATTTTGCTTCTTCATAGAGGAAGCTTTTTAATGGTAACATTTTCCAAAAAATTTTAATTCGTTTAACTAAACCTTCCTCAATTTAAAAATGTCTAATACAATATTCCAAGCAATTGTGCGGATATGTGTGTGTGTGTGTGTGTGTGAGGATGTGTGACTGGAAGTCACATTTTTTTGTGAACACGATAACTTGAAAACCGTCTAAGATAAATTGATGAAATTTAGAGGGTTTATTTTCACCACTAATATCTTGAAACTGACCAAAGGATTTCTAAAAATATTTATTTCATTTTTTTTAGCACTCAATAATATTTTGAAAATCGGTTTTTCATAGTAAAACTTGTTTCATTAACATAATGCAAAGTTCGATTGACCTATAATATTAATAAATTTTATTGAAGAATAAGGAAGTTATGGCCATTTATATTAAATCAAAAAACGATTTTTATAGTAAAAATTTTCTCATTCTCATAATTCAAAGTTGATGTGAGAATAGAAAAGATGTGTTGATTCGAAACAAATCGATTGACTCATAATATTGAAACATTCTATTGAACAGTAAGGAAGCTATGGTAATGCATAATATTTGATAACACGGTTTTTTTATGGTAAAACTTTTTTTACTAACATAATTCAAAATTGATGCAAGAACGGAAAACATTCTTTGATTCTAGGCAAATCGATTGATCTATAATATTAATACACTTTGTGGAAGGTTAAGGAAGTTATTCTTATTTAAAACATGTGAAATATCTGTTTCTAACAGAAAACAATTTTTTATTGCCATCATTCAAAGTTGACGCATTAATAGAAAAGACTTTTTGATCAAAAATTTTGAAATAAAATAATTCTGACAATGTTTGTAAAGGAATCATAAAACTGGGAAAGGGATATGGTACGACAGAACTTTTCAGTTCCCTTTTCCAGTTCGAAAAATTATCATTCCGAATACAAAAATTGATTGGTCTGATTTGACTTTATATTTGAAAAGTTTTTTGTATTATTTTGTAATTTTGTATTTTTTGTGAATTTCTATTTTTAAATTGATCAAAATGAAGACTTTTTTTGTCCATTATTCAAAAAATCACTAATGCTTTCTCTATAAGGAAGCAAATACATTTTTGCTAACGGGAAGCAAAGTGCTCGTTAAATGAGCACCGTATAATCATAAATACAAACGAAGTGAAAAAACTCGAGATCCAATTCACAGCTAATTTAACCAAATTGTCGAATTTTTAAACAAAAAAATTATTCAAGTCAACCACACGGTGAGCCTCAATCCCCTTCAATATAATATTCTTACTCAACACAAGTTCATTGCAGAATGTAATTCTCTGATTTCGCCTGAATATTCTAAGCGAGAAATAAAAAAAAATCGATCGAGCCCTTTTTTTCGAAAATTTAAAATTTAATTTTTCGAGATTTTCTTTTTTTTTTTTTTTAATTTTTGATTATATGTAAGCTCTCATACATAGAACATGTAGTAAACAAGTTTTTATACATTTTGGTGGCAAATGAAAGCTGAATATTCTATAGAGGTTTTTGAAGCCACATTTGCCCTACAAAAACCTCTATAGAAGACCCAGTTTTCGTTTGACACAAAAGTTCATGGGTACTTGATTACTACATATTTCATGCATAAAAACGCACTAATAATTAAAAAATTTTTTACAAAAGAATTATCTCGGATAATCAAAATTTGAATTTAAAAAAGGGGCTTTATCGATTTCTTTCTTTGTTGAATCAAAATATCTGGGCAACATCAGAGAATTAGATCCTGGAAAGAACTGGCGTTGAGTGAGAAGTTTAAGTCGAAGTTCATTGAATTTTTAAGTTGAATTTTGAAACAAAAATTCGAATCTTTATACAAAAAGAAGAATCTTTCAAAATACGGTTGGATTTTCAACCTAGAAGTTTTCTAACAAAAACGATAACTGTTCATCTGTTCAATGCAAAAACAAAGATGAATTTTTTGATACAAAAATAGAAAATCTCAACAAAGCAGTTAAATTTGAAAAAAAACTTAACATAAAATGATAAATTTTAAACTAATTTGTTAACTTAAATAAAATAAAATAAATTATCAACAGAACAGTGGCATTTACAACCAAATAGTTAAAATTTCCTTTGAAATAGACGAATTTTGAACAAACTAATTGAAATTTTAACCGAATAGTTGAATTCTAAATCTATGAAGAAAAATTTTCAACCAAATCTTCAAAACAAGTAGTTGAATTTTCAATTAAAAAAGATTAATTCTCAACAAAAAATATAATAATTTATGTTCTAACTAAGAAAAGATATTAATTTAAATAGAAAACAGCCTTATTGACATTTAAAACAAAAAATGTTTTTTATTTTATTAAAAAACATTTGAATGAAACCAAAAAAGAATTTTTTTACACAAAATGCTCTAATCCACATCAAGAAAAGATTACTTTTTAACCTAAGAGTTGCATTTTTAACCAAAAAAGAACAAATTCTACCAAAAGAGATCAATTTTTAAAGCAAAAATACGAATTTTCAACAAAAATTTGATTTTTCAACCAAAATGATATTACTGGCAAGAAAGAAAAAATGCCAACCAAATTGTTAAATTTTTAAACCAAAAAGGCGAATTGTCTGGAAAATATTTAAATTTTCAACCGGAAATATGAATTTTCAAGTAAATAGTCAAAGCTTCGACCAAAAATTAGAATTTTTTATTGAAAGAGATGAATTTTCAACCAAAAATGCAATAGTTGACTCTTCAATTAAGAAGAATTAACTTTCAACGGATAATTTTTAAATGTTTTTATTGTGTTCTATTATTTCAGTTTGCATTTAAGCGAAAAAAATAAGATAAAGAGGAAGTTTTTTGTAAACAGGGGGAAAATCATTCATTCTTTGAAAAAAAGGTAAAGAAGGCAATAGGGGAAGTGTATGAAGTTTGTATTTAGATGCTATGCTTGTAAAACAAAATCACTTATTTTCATTTTTTCAAGCATTTCAAACAATTTTTAATCGTCACTAATCGTCAAAAAATCTTTTACTGCCTAACATCCTGACAGCGTGACGTTGTTTTGGAATGACTTGCTTTTGTTTAGAATATGTTTAAAAATTTATATTTTGATTAATTACTAGCCTCATTTTTGTTTTCAAACATAATACTTAAGGATGAAAGATTTTTACTTTCTAAAAATGACCCTTCTTTAAGAATGTTTTCTCAATGGGATTCATGTTTCCGTGAAAAGGGCAAGCATTTGTGCTTTTTTTACGTCCGAAGCCCGATGGAAGCTTTCAAGGAAAAACTTTAGACGACGTGCTTTGTTCTAAACTAATGCGCCTTTGTCTTATCATGGTTAAGACTGAGAAGCTTTATGTAATGGGAAAGGGGAAATGGAAAAGATGAACTTCATAAGTCTCCTTCTAAGTTTTTGTGAAAGAAAGTCATGACAGATTTCATATTTCTCATTTCCTGCTCTCTTGGGATTGACTCTTTCCGATAATATAGATCAACATTATACATTATATAGTATGCGTTATGAATTATGCTATACATTTCTGCAGCAGAGATAGCCGAGTTTATCAGAATCAAAGTTGTATTCAAATAAGCAGAAAAGTGATACTATAAAAATGCCAATCTTAATTAAATACACAAATTAGAATTATTTCATTTTTAATCAATAACTGTACATTTACCTAAGAAAAAAATGCTATATCTACTGGTCGGTGTATTATAAAAATCAAGGAAGGGAAAAAGTGAGGAATCTTTTTAATATAGATAAATTTATTTCTATTACTTTATAATACATTCACAGTGAGTTTTGTTTTTAATTCACTTTATTTTGTTGAAGATTCATAATTTTAGTTGAAAATTCATCTTTTTTTTAATAAAAATATTTTGTTAAAAATTCTTCGTTTTTTGTTTGAAAATAAATAGTTTTAACCGAAAATTTAACTATTCAATTTTTGTTTGAAAATGTATTATTTTTAGTTTATGGTTAAAAATTCATCTGTTTTGTTAGAAATTATTCTGTCTGATTTTTGAAAATTAATGATTTTGACTACTACAATTATCTGATGTCGGATAATTTTTATTCGACTCCCGCTCAAAAATTATCGGTAGTCCGATAATTGTAGCTTTCAATTTTAAATTTTTAAAAAGATTCCTCACTTTTTTTACTCTTTTTATTTTTATAATACACTGACCAATAGATATAGCATTTTTCTTATTTCAAGTGAATGTAGCGTTATTGATTTAAAATTAAATTCATGTATTTTGTTGAAATTTTTTTTTTGGTAGAAAATTATTTTTATTGATTGAAAAATTCTGTTTAATTAAATATTCAACTGATTGGTTGAAAATTCGTCTATTTTAATGAGAATTTAACTCCTTTCGCTGGAAATTCAATCTTTTTTGTTTTAAAATGCAACTGTTTGGTTCAAAATAAATAATCTGTTTTCGTTGAGGATTCAACAACTTTGTTAAATATTCTTCTCTTGGTTGAAATATATGAACTATTACATTTTTCGTCGAGAATTCATCTTTTTTGGTTAAAAATTTCACTACTTGATGGAAAGTTGAACTGTTGTATTAAAACCTAGTTTATTGGGTTAAAGATTCATCATGTTAGTTGAAAATTCATTTTCTTGTTTGAAAATTTAACTATTTTATCAAAAATTCTTCTTTTTTATGTTTAAAAGTGTTTGGTTTTATTTACTGGGATTTACTGTGAATGCATTATGAGGTAATACAAATAATTTCATGTATTTTAAAAAGAGTTCTCAATTTTCCAAAATTCCTTCATTTTTATAATATATTGACCAATAGATATACCGCTTCTCTGATTTCAAGTGCCACTTTGGATTCAGGAAATTAGACGAAAGAAAGGTAAACGCAGGTAGATTCATCTACTTACCGGCATTTGGCCTATTGCCCGGGCATGAGGCCTAATGCCGTATTCGGCTAAATTCCGACGATATATATATATACATACATGTTTTATTAAAATGAAATTTGATTTTATTTAACTATGGTAGATATCGTAACAAATTTCAATTAACTTTATTAAACTAATTTTTTGTTGATTATTTTCCACGATTGCCGATATTTTTACTTTGTAATTTATTTGTTAATTTTCAGCTACATGAGACGTAAAATATGCTTACAAACTTTTCAACTATATACGTAATAACCAGCATTTTTCACAAATAAATATCTTTACAAAAATAAAACGATTCAAAATTTGTGTAAAATTTTATTGATGAGATTAAAAACGGTTTAAAGATATCTTTAAATTAATTTCCAAATAACAATCGTCTCTATAATTATCTAAGTGAAATGGGGCAATTCAGTTTATTGAGTCGTTTTATACACTTTCGTCTATAATAATTACCGATTGAATCCACTTCTCAAATTCAGGTCGTCGGGATCGATCATTGGTTGCCTGTCGAACTCAGAAAGATTTCACAAGCTGGTTCATAATTAAATACGGACCTAATTTTAAAAACTGGAAAATAAAAAATTACTTGGAATTGCTTTCAAATAGACGGAGGTTTGTAATGACCTACATTTTAAAATATACTTTTTTGACATATTTTGATATAATTCGACCCCAGGAGCTCGAAAATAAAGTTTTTTAAAAATTTCCGTGTGTGTATGTGTGTGTAACTTTTTTCTGTTCACCATATCTCGAAAAGTAAAAGAGCTATGATCATGAAATTTTGATGAAGTGTAGCTCGGATTGATATCCAGGTCTGATAGGATTTTGAGCTAGATCGACCATATAGAAATAGTTTTTTCTTGTGATTAGAGATTTAAAAAGAAAAATTTTACCTTGTTTATATAAGAAAAACTTTTTTGATATTCCCAATACAACAACACGATATCTAGCTTATTTGTTTGCGTCTCTGAAACGCATCGGTCGACCTATTGTTGAAACTTTTATGAGCCACCAGTACCGATTTATGAAGTTTCAAAAAATGGTTTATTCTGTTTATATGAGAAAAATTTTTTCGATATTCAAAATACGACAATATTACATGTAAAGTATTTGTTCGCGTCCTTGAGACGCATCGATTGACCTATTGATGAATTTTTCATAATCCACCAGTACCGATTTATGATGTATCAAAAAAATGTTTTATTCTGTTTATATGATAAAAACTTTTTTGATATTCAAAACACGAGAATATTACACGTAGAGTTTTTGTTTGCGTCCTTGAGACGCATCGATTGACCTACTGATAAACCTTTCATGACCCACCAGTACCGATATATGAAGTTTCAAAAAAATGTTTTATTCTCTTTATATGAAAATAACTTTTTTGATATTCAAAACACGACAATATTACATTTAGAGTTTTTGTTCGCGTCCTTGAGACTTATCTATTGAAACAGAACACATCAATTGACATATTGGTGGGTCCTCTGATTTTTTGAAAATAAGATTTTCGGAAAGACAGAAACATAAGCTTAAAAAATATTGAAAGTATCCATTTTGTTCTTTTGTTAGGGAAAACATCCCTCTATGAGGAAGCAAATTTATTTGATACTTATGAGGAAGCAAAATACTCATGAAATGAGCACAAATAAATACACCCATAGTACTTTGCAGCCGTATTTGTGTAGTTTTAGAATAGAAAAAACTTCATGACTACGTTCGAAAAATTCTTGACAAATATACAAACTCTGCACGTGCTTTGATCAGAAACGTGGATCCAAAATATTTTCTCATCAATTTTTCTAATCAGATAATATTTCTAAAAATTAGCAGAAAATAATAATTCACAGGAATGTTAAATATCCGAAATTATAATATAAATAATAATCGTTTAGGGATTGTACAAACTAACAATTATCAAAAAATTAAATCGGCCGTACTGATTTTTTATATTACCTAATTAGTTCATATCGTTGTGAAAATACCGATAATTTGCTATAGCATGTGAAAAAAGAATTTTTGAAACAAATAAACATTGTTTAAAAAATTAATAACAAAAGTAATATTTACGACCAAAATTCAGCAAAATACTTCATCCTCGTTAAGAGGATGATTTTTGAGGCTTGCTGAAAGGGGTTGCAGAAGGGATCAAAATCAAAAATCAATAAATACTTGACATTCGGAGAAGTGTTCTTAAGATGTCCATGTAATTTTTACATTTTTTATTGCAATTTACACCTTTCAGTCTCATAGACGTATAAATGGGCTTTTTTTTATATTGCTTCCTCATAGTATGAGATTTGTAATAACTCAAATTTTCTGAAACGCTTTTTTGACATATTTTGATATAATTTGTTCCTAGGATCTCGAGAATGTAACTTTAATAAAGATTTCTGTGTGTTTGTACCATGTTTATATGAGAAACACTCGCTTGATATTTAAAATACAACCATACTTTATAGAATGTATTTGTTTGCGTCTTCGAGACGCATTGAGAGACCTATTCTGGAACCTTTTACGACCTTTTAGTATTGTTTCATCAAGTTCCAAAAAAAAGTTTATTCTGTTTATATAAGAAAACCTTTCTAGATAATAAGAATACTACAGTACAATATTCAATATATTTGTTTGCGTCTTCGAGACGCTTTAAATGACCTATTGAAGGACCCTTCATGTCCTTTTATGTTATAGCAATACCTTTTTCCGAATATATTGTTTACTTTGCTTATATAAGAGAGACTTTTTTATTATTGGGAATACAACACTAACGCATGTGATGTATTTGTTTGCGACTTCGAGACGCATCGACCCACCTATTGGACAACCTTTCATGACCTCTTATGATCTAGCAACACGAATTCATTTTTTTTTTTAAATATATTGTTTATCTTGTTTACGTAAGGAAAATTTTTCCAATATTGGGAATATAACAGTACTGTAGTCGATGAAATTGTTCGCATGTTCGAGATGTGTTGATTGATCTATTGACAAACCTTCGATGACACTGATTTTATAATCAATTAACAGCGACTTATAAAGTTTTCAAACAGGGTTAGATTGTTTATATAAGGAAATTATTTGTTAGTTTGAAATATAACACTACCGTGAATTTAAAAGTGGTTCGTTATAACAGAACACATTGATTGACTACTTGATGGTCTCTGATTTTCGTTCAGAGAAAAACTTCACTCTATGAGTAACCAAATTTATTTCATACATATAAGAAAGAAAATTATTCATTAAATGAGTACAATAAGTACATCCATAGTGAATACACCTATGGTACTCCGCAGCGGTATTTTGATTATCTAATCCATAAAAAATACGGATTTGCTTTCTTTGGAACCTTAAAAAATGAGTTATTATCCCAAACGAAATTCAAACTTCGGTTTTTGTATACCATCCTAGTATACACAAAGGGCAACTGCCTTTTTAGCCTCTAATTTAAAAGCGTGAGAAAGTAGAGAAGGAAATTTAATCTAATATGAATTTTCTCTAATTTTTTCTTTGAAATTCTCTTCTTTCAAGCTGGGAGTAATGAAGGTGCGACTAACAATAAGCCCACGCAGACTATATAGTATACTTGATACTATAGTGGCTACGAACGTTGTTAGGAAGGGACTAGCCATGCGAACGAAGAAGTATACACTCCGCGCTGAGATAATTTATTTATGGAAGAGGACGGGGTGATAAAAGTCTCCTAGAATGAGGCGGGGATTGAACCAGGGCATTGTTCTTTATTACGACCGGACTACCGTTTGAGTGGGTTGCATAATGCATTATAGTTCTTGTTTGGCTTCTGAATGATGCTGCCTAGCTATTTCGACTCCTGGGATATTCGACTTGAGAAAACTACAATTCTGGCTCTGATTTTCCGATTCCGGATTCCGGTTCAATTCCTATTTCGACCTTTTCTCGTCCACGTTTTCTCATCAATGTACTCAATTTGTTTTATGACGAATATGATTGATTTCAAGTGTACTATTCCTTGTTAGAAATTCATCAAGTCCTTCTCCCTGAAGTATTTTCGTATTCCAGAACTACAAAAATTATTGGATTTGCTGATGTAAATTATTGGATCAAAATGAAGCTTCTTGTATCCGCCTTCGAGCTAGTACTTTGATTGAATATTGTGCAATATTAAAAAATACTCGATAATCTTGAGCATTCGGTAATGTACTAGTCTAGAATATTCTGAAATTTTTTACATTCCAAAATATTTTGGATAATAATAATTATAATATGCCAACGGCGATACCACGCTGAAAACACCAGTTCTCGTAAGATCACTGAAGTTAAGCATTGTTGGGCGCGGTTAGCACTTGGATGGGTAACCGTTCAGGAATACCTGCGTGCTGTTGGCCCGTCGTGGGTGTGGTGGGCCCACATTGGTAGTAAATATCCACCTAGAAACACTACCCGAATCCGGTAGTGAGGCAATGAACTTTCGAGTTCGAACTGCTAATCTATGTATGTATGTATAATAATAATATTGTTAATATAATAAGAGCCTCGGTCCGGGGTTCGATCCCTGAGCCGGTACATCTGGAAAGTTGTCTATGTACCCTTACCGGGGTTCTGAAGGTTCTGGTGGTTAGGATCCCACTTTAAGCTGCAGGTCCCCCCATCATGCACTTGGCTGCAACCAAGCCCGTAAATGTCGGAGTAAAAACCAGGCTCTGCTCAATATGTCAAATTAGGCACACTGCTCTCATCAGATCACTTGATTGCATTACAAAAATGCATCCTTGACTGATGATATATATCTTAACAGCCTCGTGCAGCCTATTAAAAAAAAAATCCAATTTTAACACAGAATGCCTTCGACATATTCGGCTGGAACCATCTTGAGCCTGAGACAATTATATAATCTATTGATGATGTAGACATAATTTTAAACTTAATACTTGAAATTTGGTGACCAAATAGTAAAATTATGAATATTGAGTTCAAAATTATGTCTGGCTTTGTTCAGATTTTCTACTGCATTTTGTGAATATGCGTCTGACAATACTTGGCTATTTATACTTACTCTTTATTTTTCAGAACTCTACGTTTTCTGAGCACACTTTATATTTTTTCAAAACCGAAAATTAATTCCATTAATATAACTAAGCCATTTTAAACTAAATATCCGAGTAAAATAAAGTCCCGTTAAAATGCCGAATAAAGTACGGTGCGTCTGACTATTTTGGGAAGTTACTCCTTAATTAATTATATATAGGTTGAACCTTATTCTAGTTTGACGACCTCATCCTTATTCAATAACTAAATTTTAAATGTCAAGATTTAAATTATGGCCAACTATTTTCAGAGTTGTCTAATGCAATTTTGGGAATATTTGTCTGACAATACTGGGCTATTACTACTTCAGTGTTATGTTTTAGATCTCAACATTTTCTGAGCCCACTTTCAATTGATCCCAAACTGAAAATTTATTTAATTAATGATATATTGAAATTCAACAATGGTATACTACTTCTTCCAGCAGATATGGGTCTGATCATAATTGTCGTTTACTACTTAATCCTCCAAAGTTAAATTATTTATATTATTCAACTTTGAATTGAAATATCATATAATTAATATATTTTAAACTAAATGCCTGAGTGAAAGTGTGAAAGAGATGGATTTGATCATAATCGAATTCTACTACTCAAGCTATGGTCTTCATGAATTCTATTATTAATTGTATTCTTCAACTTCTAATTGAAATCTCATATAATGAAGATATTTTAAACTAAATATCAGAGTAAAAAAAGTCACATTCAGATCTCATTAAGATTTCGGTTTGAGTCGCGCGACAGTACTTGGTGTGAGACAAATCCGTACTTGAGTATCATTCTTAAAAATAGTTAAAAGTGTAAAGATATACCTGAAAAGCCTCACTTAATTTTTTTTGTACAGAACATTTTAAAAAAAAATGCTAAATAATAATAATAATAATAAATAATTTTAAAAAAACTCTTCCGGTACTTTTGTCCTGAAAAAGTTCTGCTGAAAAATTGTAAGCCGACTTATCCGGTATTCTTTTGCGTATATATTTTCGGATTGAGTGAGAAATAGACAAACACCATTTTATTCTTGTAATTCTAGAACTGATCAATACTTGTACAAAATTTGAAAGTACAAAGCTCTATATGGCATTTGTGTGTATTATTATGTTTTTTAATGTTTTCATTATCATAGAGTTTATTCAAACTATTATATTTTCACATCCTCATAATTTATGATGCAAGGTATTAGATTTATTTAAATTTGGGCAAGTGCAATTGTCGTCAATTCTCGGTCTGTCTGTAGGCTGACGATACAATAAATTTCGAAGAAACTTTTTTATCAAAATTTCTTTTCGTACACTCATTTGTGGTCAAGTTCGTTGTCCCGCCTTCTGCCATCGATATTTATGGTCTTAAACGTGAAAAATAGCATAAGAAAATAAAAAATTCCAACACATACCTAAACAATGCAAAATACGATGAGAGGTCCAACGGCAGAATTTCTCGTCTGAAAAAGAGATACAAAATTATTTCTTATCATTTTTTGATAGCAGCTATATGTTGGCCGTGAAATTATGTTTTTTACATTCTCATCATTCATGTGAATTTGGGCCAATCCAGTTTTCATAACTTTTTGACGTTTTGAGACGCCTTGAGTAAAAAAATAGTTTTTATGAATATGTCTGTTTATTTCAAAGGAATTTTCGTGTCAAATTTTTCTTTGATAGACTCTTTTGCGGTCTGAAAAGAAAGTTTAAATTCTCCAGCCAGAATTCTACCAGTAATAATTATGGTTCCAGCCATCAATTATTGATAATAAGGATTAAGGCAAAATAAGTAATAAAATGAAAAATAATAATATTAATATTAATATTTCATTTTGACAAATTAGGTTCACCTACCAGCTACTTCACAAAATAAGATACTGAAATTAATCTTTTATGAAATTTTGCCAGGAAAACTGCTCGACTGAAGGCCTGCATATTTTTCATCTCGTTAATTTTCAGAGTAATCGGATTTTTGAGGTATGAAGGAATTCCAGCTTTACGATGGCATCTAAAAAATCATGGTTATTGCTGACGACGCTCTATGTGGGATCGAATCGCTGCCTGGAAAAATAATGTGACATGGTAGCTGTTACGTCAGCTGTTACGGCGGGCTCTATATTTTCAGTTAAATCATTTTAAAGTTTCCTGCGAAGCATGCAGTACGTGCAAGTTATAAAAACAGATTAAAATTACTGTTGAAGGAATACTTTTTTTTGTGATGCACGACAAGATGAGAATTGATCGAATCCTGAACTTTATCGCTCGATATAGAAAAATCTTTCCAACGAAATTATGGCTGTGGTAGATAATTTCTTGTTTCTCCTATATCACATGGTGAGGCGGGTCTGCATCTCCTGGCATTGTGAAATTATTTTAATGAAGACCTTAGTCTGAAGAATTTTCACTGAATCAGAATATGAATTCAAACAATAGTGTTATTTTTGCGACCAGGGCAATTAATTAAATTTTTATTTTAAATATTAAATAGTGTCGACTACTGATCTATTTATTATTACTGGCTACTCTTCATTTTGAGTATCACTCATAGGCTTATCACCATACCCTTTTCGGATCATAACGATGGCCAAATTTCTGGTGAAATTTTATGCACACTCTTTGTTTGGTGCATTTCGTCATTCAGAAATGCGACGCGTACGTGGTTAGACGTTTACGCAACTTCATACAGTAGCCAACTAAAGATTCGTAGGTCCGTATCATTTGGTAGGACGACTCACAGAGGTCCTTCTTGAAGTGTAAATACATATTTTTGACAAATAGAATAACTAAGTAAAAAGTTAGATAACAAGGTTGGATAATGGATGAATAGTAGATTATTATATATAAATAATTTAAATAAAAGCATTATATGGATCACTATTACTTGTTACATCCTTTGCGCATCAGTCCAAGAGTTTGAGATTCAGCACGGACAGGAACTCCCGATTTCCACTATAAATTCTGCACCGAAGCTATAGGACAACAGAATTGCGACATAGAACATAATGCATCAAAAAACCCAATTGAGAAAGTCTGTGTCACTGAAGTTAGAGATATAATTGAAAACTTAAAAAACGGTAAGGCTGCTGGTGTAGACAGTATTAGCGCTAAAATGCTTAAATACGGTGGCGAGTACATACCTCACAGGCTTTGCGGATTGAAAAATTCATGTATCGAGATGCGAGAAGTCCCGGACGAGTGGAGAAAAGCGATTATCGTACTAATATACAAAAGGAAGGAAGATAGAAGCAACTGCAATAATTACAGAAGTATCAGCTTATCAAGTACCGTAAGTAAATTATACTCAGAAATACTTATCCGCAGGATAATGAAAATAACAGAAGAAAATATATGGAAAGTCCAAAGTGGATTTATGCCAGGAAGATCATGTACGCATCAAATATTTAGCTTAAGACAAATCACAGAAAAAAGTTTGAAAGCAGGAAAGGAAGTTTTTTGTGCGTTTGTTGACCGAGAAAAAGCATTTGACAAGGTGGATAGTAGTGAACTTTGGGACGTCCTCAAAGAGTATGGAGTTAATGGATGGCTCCTACAAGCAATGAAAACAATATATACAGGTGGTAAAATGAGTGTAAGGGTTAATGGAAAACTAAGTGACTGGTTCGATATCATGCAAGGCGTGAAACAAGGATGCGTTATGTCCTCATGGCTATTCATCATATTTATGGATAAGTGTCTAAGAACGGCCCTCTTCGATGAAGAAGGTGTAGATCTGGAAACAGTGAAGGTACGTGGGTTAGCTTTCGCAGATGAGAAGATTGTTATAGCAGAATCAATCGAAGACTTGCAAAGAATGTTGAGCTTACTAAATACAAACATGAAGAACATGGGCCTCAAAATTAACGTAAATAAACCAGAAATCCTAGTGTTTGAAGCAAAAGGTGAGAAAACAATGTGCAACATTGTCCTGAATGAAGAGAGATTAGAAAAAGTTGATCAGTACATACATCTAGGTAGCCTATTCACTAGTGACGGGAAGATAGATGAGGAGTTAGCTCATAAACGAGGGTCAGAAGGTTATCGGTAGAGCAGGCGTCCATTCTCAGAAGTGAAGATATATAAGAAAAAGCTAAAATAACAATACATAAATCTATATTTGTACCGACTGTGCTATACGGTAGCGAGACATGGACCTGTCAAGAAAAGGATAAGAGTAAAATCAACGCAATTGGCATGAAACCTCGGCGCATAATTTGCGGGAAAACACTGATGGACAAAGTGAGAAACGAATTAATCCTCAAAGAATGTGATGCAAAAGAGACAATAGTTGACACATGGGGAAGAAATCAGTTAAGGTAGTTCGGACAAGTTGAAAGAATGAAAGATAAACGACTAACGAAACAAGTGTATAAAGGTAAAATAAATGGCAGTATGCCCAGAGGAAGACCGCGGAAAGATTGGTTAGAATGTCTGAATGAGGCCTAATCCGAAAATACATAAGAAGCCATAGAAACTGGAGAACTTGCATGAGAAAATGCATGGACGTGAAGGAAGCTAGAAAAGTATGCCAAAACAGAAAAGTGTGGCGACAAATAGTTTATAAAAAGAATGTGAGTAGAGTGAATGACGCCTGAAATAAAAGACCTTGTATATTAATGGGCCCGAGTGGGGAACCTCACATAACAACCCTGTGAGGCTCTTCACTTGGGGTGATCGCTAGAGAGATTGATCAGACCTGAGTCGGAGCAGTGTTGCGAAACGAACGTGTCATTTAAATAAATAACACGAGAATTCTAGATCAATCTGAAGAATCTATACCTCCTTCCCCACTTTACTATTTTCAAACCGAGCGAGTCACGCCTACCCCTAAAGGAAAATGGCTAAATGGTATAATGAAAATAATAATTTAAAATAAGATTGGCCTAGAAACCTCGATTTTGAAAATACGAAATAGAAGTTTATATAGAGAGCAAGTGCATTTCGAGTAACAGAGATCTTTGAAGAGCTCTCTAATGGATTTGACGTCGACGCCTGCAGTGAGCCATATGAGTTCCGAAGTCCTGAACAAGTTCAGAATCTAGACGGGTCGAGGAATTCTAGCAAAGACTGCGTATCTTATACTCTTATGTTACTTCCACACCGACATGTACTTCTCTCAAATCCCTCAGGGCCGCATCAGACACTTTCTAGATTACATTCGACCCCGAGTCAACCAAAAACCAGATGTAATTTTATACTTTATCTATCTATATCTCTTTATCTATCTTATACTTTATTTCTTACAAAAATTCTATGTCGTATTTTCTTGACCGAGATAATAACCTCAACCATATTTACTGCTATTGACTGCTCCAGACCTGGATGAAATTTGGACATTCTAGGATTTTATATATTTGTTGTCGAATACACGCAGCAAAAGAGACTTATATATTTATACATTTTTCTTCAGTAATTTTTTTCCTAGTTGCAACATGACGTCGGATAGGTTTGCCATATCTGCATGCATTTTTTAATGAAGGTGATGACACTGACAGTGATAGAGGCATATGAGAATACCTTCAAAATTAATTCGGAAGGTCAAAATTGGAGAAAATGCCATTTTTTTGATAAGACATTTTTTTCACTTATATCGATGCATTTTAGTACGTTGATCACGAATATAGCCACGGAAATACTGTTAAATGTCATTGTTAAGGTCAAGAGTTGAAAAATAATTTTCCTAATTGTTGGCCATACTCCAATTCGGCGACATTCGTCCCTTAATCACATTCGACCCCAAATCCAGTATTAAAAAAACATACGTTTATAGCTGGTCATACGCCAAGTCGGCAAAATCTATCTCTGAATTATGTTTGACCTCATTTTCAGTATTTAAAAGAAAATAGTCAGAGTAGGCGCCGCGCGTCTACAAAAAAAAATTGTGTAACCTATTTAGACGCTAATTAATCGTTCAGACCTTCCACTCGTATACTTTCCCTTCCTTAACTTAACCCTTTACTTTCCCCTTCCGCAACTTTTTCCTCATATACTACCCCCTCACCTCGCTTTGGCTAATAAGGCTCTTCTTCTACATCCCTTCGGCAGCCGTCAATTTTCCTCCCCTAGTCACCCTCGTTTCTAATCATTTTTCCCACTTTCCCTAACTTATACTCCTTTCCCCTAATTCCCCTTCCTAATTCAACATAACTTTCCCTACTTTCCTCCCTTCATTTAAGCTCTTCTCTCCTACTTTCCCTTCCCAAATTATCCCTAATTTACGCTCTTTCCCTCCCCTCATTACCCCTCAATATGTCACGTGAAATACTATGGTACACAGGGTAATGTGGTACACCGGGTAATGTGGGATTTTGGGTTTATGTTTTTGTTTGGGGTAGCATATTTTAGGGAATATAGAACACAGGGTAATGTGGAACACCGGGTAATATCGCATACTAAGTAATGGAAGACATGGGATAATATAGCACAAAGAGACTATGTTTTTGGTTAGGGTAGTATATTTAGTACACTATTGTACTATCTTTTTTAAATACATCCTTGATTCCTGAAACTGCGGCAGCGGCGGCGAGATACTTTTTCGGCGCGCTTTAACAACACCTATAATAGGTATATTATTATTCATACATTTTCTTACCTGGTGCTATTAGAAGTACAAAAAAATAATTATAATGGTTGAGCAAATTTGAAAGGGCTTGCATTAAAAATTTTTTTTTTTTTCCTGGGAAGGCGGAAACCCCCTGATGAATGGTTTATTATTTTGCACGTTTTTACCTCCTCTTTTATGATACATGGCAATATATTATTGCCAGGGCAGGGGTTGTAACGAGGGTATATAGGTTAAGGGAATAGGGGTGTAAAGAGGGTTTTAATATAAAGTTGCGAGGGTTGTCAGGATGGTTGCAGGGGTTAAGGTGCAGGAGCGTTAAGGAACGCTTTGTCGGTTAAAGGGCAAAAGGTTTAAGCCGGTTTGCAAGGAATAGGTACATGGGGAAGGGATGTCACGGGTGGTTGCATAGGTTGAGGGGCAGGGATTTAAGGGGCAGAGATTCTAAAGAGGGTTTCAGGGGTTAACGGGTAAGGGCTGTAAGGTGGCTGGCATGGGGCTGATGAGCAAGGTTTGTGAGGGGAATAGCAGGGGTTATGAGGTAGGTGATGTAGACAGGGTTTCAAGGCAAAGTTGCGAGGGTTGTTAGGTTGGTTGCAGGGGTTAAGATGCAGGGGTGTTAACGAAGGTTATTTCAGTTAAAGGACAAGGGGTTCAAGCAGGGGTTTGCGTGCACTAAGTGACCATGGATCTGAACAGGGCTGCGGGGGTTAGGGAGCAGGGGTCATAATAAGGCTTGCAGGAATAAAGTGGCAAAAGTCTTCAGGAGGTTTGCAGCAGTTGAGGGGCAAAGGATTTGAAGATGCTAACATGGGGATTAAAGAGGGTTGGATGTGGGTAAGGGACAGAGGTTTTAAGGAGAGTTTTACAGGTTTAAGGGACAGGGTTTCAAGCATTGTTTCTGGAGTTAATGGGCAGGGGGACGGTTATGAGAACGGTTTCTGAAGTTAAGGAGCAGGTATTCCAAGTAGGGTTGCAGGGGTAAAGGGAATGGGTTTTAAGACGGGTTACAAGGGTTAAGGGGCACAAGTTGCAGGAAGGGTTGCAGTATACAGGTAGAAGCAAATAAAAGGAGGCCTGCAGGGATTAAGAGGCAAGAGGCTTAAGCAGGGTTGCAGGATTTGTGAGAAGGGTTGCAGGGGTTAATGAACAGGGGTCTAAGGAGGCTTACAGGGATTAAGGAGCAGGTGTTGCATGAAGAGTTTTAGGGGTTAATGGGCATGGGTTGTAAGGAGGGTTGTAGTGGTTATGGCGCATGCATTTAAAGGAAGGTTGCATGGGTTAAGGGGCAGGGGTTGTGAAGAGGGTTGCATAATGGTCATTTCGGGCCATTGATGCACATTTTTTATTTCTACCTGAAACTTACTGACACATTCGACTTGTTAATTAAATTCAGTCTTTACAAATTAATGTTGAAGAAAACCCTACGATTTCAAACTTTCTCTTTTTAGTATACCATTAAGCCAAGTATACCATTAGTAATTTTGGCAAAAGCTTTTCGAATTTGCAAAGCGTTTTTCGGTCACTTTCTTTCAATACAAAGCCGCTCACGCTGGATGAATTTTTCAATATAACAAGTACTTGATGTGGAATTGCAGACTAGTTCTAGCGCGACTGAAGAATTCGGCATGATAAACAAAATGAGGAGCGTACGTTTGACGCGTAATAGCCAATAACTCATTCGCACATGGGTTGAAGGATAGAGTGGGCTTCTGATCCTGAATTGTTGCCGTCGGCGTAAATTAGCCGCCTGTGGAAAATAGCCGCTCGATTAAAAGTGCAAAAAATGCGGCGTGAGTGGCTCGAGACCCGTGGGGGGTGGCAATCAATCAGTTCAACTACCATTTATTTTTTACTTGCTCTCTGCGGAAGGGGATGGGAAAGTGGCAGTGCGGTGATCGAAGGAGGGTTGAGGCAGAACTAGGAACGACGATTCGGTGTGAAGCGGATGGCTGGTGGGGGAGGGAAAGGGGGTGAAACTCGGAATGGGGACTAGCGACAAGCGATTGTAATTACGAAGGGTGCGACTGAATGACGAATTTACACCGCAACTAAACTAGTTACTTACACTTAACTCAGTGAACGCACATCATCATTGTGCAAAAGCAACATGTTTGCTCGATGCTACTTTGGTTTCTGTAAACGACGTCGAAAATTCCCAAATTCCGATTCACAATTTAGAAATTGCAATTTAAAATGTACAGTTTACAGTTAGGTCAGACTAGGACAGATTGATGAATCAACATTCACTGCTCTATAAAATGTTATTAGGACATGCAAATTATCCAGTTTTTTGTAATTCGAGTCACATATCATTCCATATTATATTTTCATACATATTAATTATCTTGATAAAACAATGATTCACTAATTTGATTATTTCTAAGGATCCGTATCTCATCGGTCTTGCCCCGCATATCGGATTAGGACCGGCGAACGTTTTTGATATGAAATAGAAATATCTTAGGGTGTAAAAATACGATAGTTTGATTCCTTGGTATTTTATGCATGGAAAAATTTATTCTTCAAAATATGCAGCAAAAAGTAGAAGGACTTTTTATTACGAATGGTGGTAGCTCTGCAGGGTGGCCACTGACAGGAAAAACCGCGAATTAGCCTGGAATTTTGAGTACCAGTAAGAAGCCGGCAAATAGCAGTTCTCTTTTTCAAGCCGGGAATTTTTTAGATTTGTTTTTACTTTTTCAATAAATATCGTCTTGCTTTACAAAAAAAAAAAATTATTTAAAACTGAGCTGAGTGTTACCAACCATCTCCGTTAACATATCGATCATTTTATATTTAAGATTTTAATGTTGGTGTTTCGTTCAAAAATGAACAATGGATCGTTCAAATACTAAAGATTCTTTTATATGTATTTGAGAACAAAAACTTTCTTTTTATATTTTTAACATAGTAATTACATACTTATTCCAAATTTGTGTAACCGATTAATAATAGTTGGAATAATAAAGTTTTAATTTTGGAATACTTAAAATCTTACAAAAATAAATTGAAAAATCGATTTTTAAGAGAAACTGAATTTTCCAAGACTACGATGGACGAAGTAAGCCTTTTTCTACCGATTTCATAGTATTTCCTCTATTCCCTTTTTTCCTCTTTTTAAACGAATTCCTCTCTCTCTCTCACGCATTTTTCAGAAAATTCCCTTTTTTGACGTTTTTTCACTTAAATGAGAAATGAATAAATAGATACAGTAATAATATATAATAATGTATATCAATAATAACAATAGTTATAGATACAATGACAAAATTTAACTATTTTTGGTTGAAAGTTATTGATTTTTCATTAAAAACTCTACTATTATACTTTTTATTCAAAATTAATTTCTGTTAACTGGAAATTTCACTATTTGGTTCCAAATTCAATTATTTTGTTGAAAGTTTACTGGCTTGTTAAAGATTCGTTTGTTTGGGTTAAAAAAACGAAAATTAAGAGTGGCTGGGAGTCTGGTGTAACTGACCTTATTTTGAATTTATTTCTTTCAGTTAAAAATTTTACTATCTGGTTGAAAATTCAATTATTTTATTCAAAATTCTATTTTTTTCAAAGTCATTTTTACTGGTTTGAAGTTTTTTTCTTATTGGGAAATTTTACTATTTTAGTTTGGGTTCAGAATTTTTTGTACGTTAAATAGTCTGCTATTTGGTAAAAAATTGAACGTTTTTGTTGAACATTTTTTTTCTTTATAGAAAATTCGTCCTTTTGGATTAAAAATTCATGTTTCGCTAGAAAATTCACCTTTTTCGTCGGAAATTCATCTCTTATGGTTAAAAATTTTATTCTTATTAATTTAAAGGTCCAATGTTATATCTTTCGTCCGAAATTTATCTCTTTTGGTGGAAAGTCTGCTATTTGGTTAAAAATGTTATTATTTTGTTGAAAATTCTACTATTTTCTTAAAACTTCATCTTATTTTAGCCGAAAATTCATCTTTATGGATTGAAAATTTATCTTTTAGTAGAACTCATCTTTTTTGTTAACAAATGTGGCTTGGGTGAAAATCCAACTGTCTTCTAAAAAATTCGTGCTTTCAAGTCGAAAATTCAACTACCTGGTTAAAAATTCAACAATTTGTTAAAAATTCAACTTTTATCGTTATAAATTCATCTCTTCTGCTGGAAAGTTCAACTATTTGATTGTAAGTGCAACAAGTTGGTTAAAATTAATTTGATTAATTTGGTTGAAGATTCAACTTTTAGTGAAACATTCATCTTTCTGGGGTGAAAAAAAAATTTTTTGTTAAAATTTCATCTTTTCGGGTTCAAAAGTGAAATGTTTTCTAAAAATTTTGACTTTTTAGGCAGAAAACTCAAATCTGTTATTGAAAATTCGTTTTTTTTTTTGGGTTGAAAATTCATAATTTTTGGTTGGAAATTCCACTATTTTGATTGAAATGCATTATATTTCGACTTAAAACCATAGGAATATGGTACCTACATTAGTTTTAATTGAAAGAATTTATTTTCCTGTTATTTATTTTTTTTATCACGCTATTTCCCCTGTTTTGAGAACGTTTATGGCTGTGAAGTCTCAAATCACTTTTACAATAATTTATGTTATGTGTATGTAGTACTAACATCTTTATTTCTTTTTAAAATGTATATAATAAAGCAATTATTATTAAATAATAATAATTGAAAACGTTGATGAATACTTATTCTGTGTGTTTTATACCCATTTGGTTTTGCGATTAGAGTTTGGTCGTATTCTGAACCAAATTTATAGCAGAGTTATCATCCAAGCATTTGTTAACTATTTTCTTGGTTGGTCTTCCTCGAAGAATTTTCTCAATTTGATATATTTTGGACTTGGATTAGGTCTTTTTTGGATTATTTGATGGAATAATTTTCCATCTGCCAGAAGATCAAACGTTTATGCAATAAGTATTTCAATTAATGTTGCAAACGTTATATTGCTGTCAGCAAATCTTCCATTCTTTAGTTGTCAAAACTGTTTTCTGCAAAAAAATTTCTTTTACAAAGTAAATTTTTTAAATTGAATTCTATATAGCATTATTTTCCTAATAGAAAATTCTATTTTTTTCAAGAAAAGAATAAAATAATTGAGGAATAGCATTGCTATCTGCGAAGTTGCTTTTGCCGCTGCGGTTGGTGTTGACCTGGTCTACCGTAATAATTTCCAATTTCGAATTTGCAATTTACAATTACAAATTTTGAATCTTCGACAGAGCAATTTACAATACTATTAGTGTTACGCGTTGATCTCGATTCAGAGACAAACAATCATAACTTGGTTGAAGCTTTTGTAACTTGCAAGTTCCTACTAATAGGGAGTTTCAAATTGAGATGAGGTACACAAGGATACCAATATCGTAGCAGTTACGTTGGCTAAGCTTTAAGTTCGACTTTGATGCCGTTTGCAATATACAACGGAAATGGGTATATTATTCGATTGCAAGTTTCGATATCGTTACTTTGTTAAGACTATTTGCATTTATATGTGTTTACAAGAGCGAAATATCACAATCTAGACCATTTTTTATAATCATGGATCTTGATTAGTGAGATGGTATTTTATCAGTGATAAAAGCAAATTAATTCAATGAGGTTCAAAGCAAATCAGGCGAATTCGAGGAAATTCTAGCGAATTAAGAAAAATCATAGACAATTACCGTCATGCAATGAAAAAAAGATTTGAATTTCACAGAGTTTCAAATGAATTCAAAGTATATTCAACCGAACTCTTTGACGAAATAATATAACTAATCTCAAGGTGAGTTGATGATTCCAATTTATCAATTTTTTAGTCTTATATGTGACTCAAATTACAATTTCCAAATCAGAAATTCTAATCCTAAAAATTTGTTTCTAAGAGAAAAGAAAATTTTAATGGTAAATTGTGTTCTTAAATTTTTGACGAAATGTTTTGAAAATGACTAAAGGATTCTATACATATCCCCTTGACCATATGAAATGAATTCAGGAAAAATTTGAATAGTTGTCAAACATATTTAAAAGCTTAAATTTTTTTTAATGATAGATAATTTGAAAAGATTGCAAAAAACTTGAAACAAAATGCAGATTTTTTGAGATTTCAAAATAAAATTTTGAAGTAATACATAATAAACATAAAAAAATTAATTTTAAGAGACTATTTCAAAAGAATTTGAAACAAACCAAAAGATTTTTAAAATGGTGGCAGACGAATCCGGAAGATTTTAATATAATTTTAGGAATAGTTCGAATCTGATTATAGGATATTTAGATATTTTAGAAGTTTAGAAGCAATTAAAAATATTTTAAAACTTTTAAAGTTTTCTAAAAATTTATCAAATATTTTAACATGTTTTTCGAGCGCCAAAAAATCCCTAATATCTTTTTAACTGACTTGAATTTTCCCTACAATTTTGTACAGACCTGTAAAATAAACAATACCTTTCTTACACTTTTTGTAGATGCTTTTCCGACATATCTGAAATCTTCAAAAATATTTTTGAATTTTCTCTAGAGAATCCTAGTAAAATTATATTTATATAACCTTGAATCAAATAAACAAAAAAACTTAAGAAATGATAGTTATTCGAAGTTTATATTTTGTATTGAAAACTATTTTCCCCTTTAAGTTATAATTTGCCTGGAATTTTATTCTTTCTCTGCTGAAAAATCTTTTTTGTTCGAAAATTCATCACTTTTGGTGAAAATGTAATATTTAGTTTTATTATCAACAATTAAATTTCATTGTTAGAATTCATCTTTTTTGGTTAAAAATTCAACCAGTTTTTAACAAGTAAACTACTTTGTTAAAATTTCACTTCTTTGGTTTGAGATTTATTATTTTTCTTCAAGATTCATCTCTTTAGTTGAAAATCTGACTATTTTGTTGATAATTTGTCTTTTTCGGCAGAAAATCAACCTTTATGTTTGAAAATTCATCTTTTTAGTTGAGGATTTGACTATTTTGATGAAAATTCGTCTTTTTTTGTAATTTAGCTATTTTTGATTTAAAATAAAAATATATTGGATTATAATATCAATTATTGCATTTACTGTTGAGTTAGGTTAAAAATATACTTGGTTGAAAAGCCCTTTTTCGTTAAAGATACATCATTTTAGATGAAAATTAGTATTTTTTGGTAGAAAATGAATCTTCTTGGTAGAAAATTCATGTATTTAATTGAAAATTTTACTTTTTGGTCAAAAAATAACTTTTCTGTTCCAAATTCATAGTTTTGGGTTCAAAAATTAAACTGTTCTATTGAAAATTCTTCTCTTTTGGAAAATATCTTTTTTAGATATAAATGCAATTGTTTGCAAATTAATCGTTGTTGGTTGAAGATTAAACTGTTCTGTTGCAAATTTATCTTTTTTGGATAAATTCAACTGCTTTTGATTCAAAATGAGAATCTTTTCAGAACTTAATATCAAATATTACATATTTATTCGAGAGTTCATCTTTTCTATTTGAAAATTGAACACTTTGGTTGAAGATTAACTTTCCTGTTAAAATTTTGATTTCACATATTTGAAATTCCTAAAAATCCCTCACAATTTTTTTGAGAATATTACGAAAATGATATAATATATAAGTATCTAAACAATAATTGAAAATTTGTATTTTATATTGAAAATTATTTTTCCCTTAAAATTGAAAAACTAAATTCGCGCGTATCGCGATATTGATGTTGCTAGTTCTATGAAAAAAAATTCAGCAGATTGTAAGTGATTTTGAGAAATTATAAACAATTTAAAGGGATTTTAGACTATTTAAGGGATGACAAAAAAATTTTATGGCAATTTTAGGGATTTAAAAATAAAATTCCAGGCGATTTCAAATAATATTCAGAGACTGTAAAGAATTGTAAAAGATTTCAAAGACTTTATTAGAATATTTATGATTTTCAGGGGATTTTAAAAGATTTTTAAGAAATAAAAACGCTTCAGATTCTTAAAAATCTTTCAAAATCTTCTGAAATTCATAAATATTCTGTTAAAGTCTTTGAAATCTTTTACAATTCTTGACAGTCTCTAGATATTATTTAAATTCACCTTAAATCTTACTTTAAATCCCTAAAATTGCCATAACACTTTCTGCTTATTCCTTAATTGGTCTGAAAACTCTTCAATTTTTTTTGGTCAAAATCATTTAAAATATGCTCAAATCAATGAATATTTTTTTCACATATAACTAGCAACATCAATCTCGCACTACGCGCGCATTTAGTTTTCAAATTTGAGGGAAAAATAATTTGTAATGAGAGGATAGTAAAAATAAAAATCTGAAACTATAATCTAATCTCATCTGTTTAATCTAATCTCTCAACGAATCTAATCTAAAATCTGAAACTTTGAGGATTTTAGAGAAATTTCAACGATTTTGTGAAATTTTTCAATGGGTTTAAAAATAAATAATGGAAGATTTAAAAACTTCCGAAGGTTTCAAATGGTTTGAAAAAAAAGAAAAGAAAGGATTGTCAAAATATTTAAAGGGATTTCACAATTTTTCAAAGTTATTTCTGAAGATTTCACAGGATTTCAACTGATTCAGGAACGTTTTAAAGAATTTTAGAGGATTTATAGAGATTGCAAAATATTTTGAAAGATTCCAACAAGAAACGAAGGATTTTAAGTAATTTTAAAGGAATTAAAAAAGCTATGACGTATTTCAATTGATTTCGAAGTTATTCAAGGTATTTGAAAATATTTTAAGGGATTTTATGGGGTTTCAGGAGCTTAAAGAAGATTTTGAGGAATTTTATGATATTTTGAAAGTTTTAAAAGTTCTCAAAAGATATGTTTCTTATTCACAACTATACATACTTCGTCAGAAAAATTTTGACTAAATTGGTAATCAATTCAAAAATATTTCAATCGAATAAATCTAAATTAAATGTTTTTTAATTTTATTTAAAAAAATTTCTCGAGCATCCTCAACATTAGAAGATCTTGCTAATATGGCTAATTGAATGTCTTAATTTTTTTAAAAAAGAATTTGTGGACAGTTTTCTTATAATTCACGAATTTAATAAAGATACCACATAAAAATCGGCGAATAAGGATCGGCGGGAAGTTCCTAGAAGTTTATCAGGAAATTCTTTCTTGAGAATTTTCATATATAGAATATTGAAAATTTCCTCTTTTCCTTGCTAATTTTGCGTAATCTTTGAAGTAAAACATGAAATTTACCAGAAAAGTGATAATTCTCTAAACATTTTTTTAAATTTCTATATTTTCTCTAATTTGCTTACAATCTTACAACCCTTATATCGCAGATCCAAAATTAGGATTGTGTGACTACTTGTTATGAATCTAGATTTTCCTGCTATATGCTAAAGTCAAATTCTCATAAAAAATTCCACGTTAATAAGAACCTAGATTGAACAATAAGTTTTTTACTAAATAGGAATTTAACTGACAATGAACTACAAGGTATTTTGAAAATATGAATATCTTTCTAAAAATGTATTTCTTAACAAAAGAATTTACAATTTTTTCTCATATTCCTTACCTCTGCTGAAGGATTTCATATAAAATAGTCTAGCTTTAAAAAAATTTGATTTCAGTTTTCTCCATCGAAATTTTTATAATTTTACATTCTCCAGAAAATTTGATTATGAGTCGAACGTAATTCTCGTTATGTCTCTTGATTACGTACAGTGTAAAGTTCGAGTGGAAAATTAAATCATAAAGTTAGTCAAACTAATTTTACTTTCTATGCTTATACTTCATAACGTAAAGATAATAACTGACGTAAATCTTCCCTGAGATAAATCTCCTCTGTAAAGTTTCTTCGTGACAAACGTTTGTATTAGAACGTTGTTATAGACAATCTGGAATAGAGCGACATACCTAACTGGAATAAACTAGTTTCACGGATCCTTGAAAATTTGATGAATAATCAGATTGAGAAAATTAAATTTACATCACTAATTAGAACGTTATTATAGTCAATCTGGAATAGAAAGACATACCTTACTAAAATAAATTAGTTTTCAGATCATGTAAATTTTGATGAATAATCAGATGGAGAAAATTAAATTTAAATCAGTGATTAAATGAAGTTTACTGTCTATAAGAAAACTCCACTCTCTTCTAAGGATTGTAGCAGATTCTAACTGAATCAGTGGTTCTGGAACTTTTCTCATTGACCTATATCCAATCGATTAAGCTTGAGTTGCTTTGAATCTTGTCTTCGTGTTGGAGTCGTCGAAATCTCTTACACAGCTGCAATTTTCTAACTGATCAGAAACTGAAATTTTGAACTTTTTTATTAAATTATAATAAAAGGAAAAATATTCGAAAATTTTTTAAATATTCAAGTTTAAATTACCCTCTCCTGCCTGAAATCCACAATCACTTGGAATTAACTTTAACTGACGGTCAGAAACATTTATATAACTGAAAGAAAATGTTCAATTGAAGAATTAATATAATTTTTTTCAAATTAGAATAAAAATGTCGAGGATTGAATTGCCAATGAAATATGGTTTTGCAGTTGCAAGAAAAAGAGACAATTATTTTTTTAAATTACCATAGCGACATGTTTACGGCTTTTCAGGATTTTCTTTTAATTATGATAAAATGAGCTTTTCCAATTTTATTTTCAAAATCCTGCTACAAAAATATTAAATAAAAAATAGTTAATTTATTCAAATTCAAAAATAACATAAAATTTTCTCAAAAATCCCTTATTGTTTTTCTAGAACCTTTTAGGAAACATAGGTTTGAAACATGAATTTTATATTTGGAATTTTTTTCAAGAAAAAAATTATTTTTCATTTTTTTCAAACCTTTGCCCTTATTGACATTTTTGAGGTTTATGAATTTTTCTTGTTCCCGTTTGTCAATTATTTTTCGCCCTTAAAAACCAGATGAGAAAAACAAAGAAATAATCAAAAAAGGTAAAGTAATTTTAATGAAAGAGAAAAAATTCTCAAAAACTCCAACTTTTCTTTCCTGAATTTTTTAGGAATAATAGGATATATATATATATATATATATATATATATATATATATATATAAAATTATAAGAAAAACAAATATATATTTATATATAATATATATAATAATAGGAAAAATAGAGTTAACTCACCATAAATGTCTTCATTTTTTTTTTGTATTTTGGGAGAAAAACATTGTTTTTTTATTTTTTTATCTTTACCCTTTTTGCAATTTATGAGATTTTTCAGCTTTTCTTCTTTTAGTTTTTCAAGTTTTTTTATCTTCCGGAAGCGATGAGAAAAACGAAGAAATAATCAAATATGGTGAAGTTTTTCCAACTTTTTGAAAAAAAAAGAACAACAATCACAAAAAGCCCACATTGTTTCCTGAAATTCTTAGGTATAATATGGTAATATAGTCTACTTGCCATAACTTTTCTATTCATTATTTCTTTGTTTTTCGGGATAAAATATTATTTCGGATTTTTTTTTAACTCTTGCCCTTTTTGCAATTTTTGAGATTTTTGGGTTTTTTCTTATCCCAGTTTATCAAGTTTTTTTTGGTGTTCCGTAAGTTATATGAGAAAAGAAAAAAATAATTTAAAAATTGTAAATTCATCCCAATTTTTTGTAAAAAAATTTCAAAAACCCCACCTCTTTCCCTGAAATTCTTAGGAATAATATTGTAATATAGTCTACTTACCATAAATTTTCTATTTGGTATTTTTTTTGTTTTTGGGGAAAAAACATTTTCTTTTTCAAGAACTTTCTGCAATTTTTCAGAGTTTTCGCTTTTTCTTGTTTCAGTTTGTCAAGTTTTTTTCGTTTTTTGAACGCAACAAAAAAAGGAAAAAATACAGACCATTAAAATTATTCCAATTTTTTTCTAATAAAAAAATAGTATCAAAAATACCAAATTTGTCTCTGAAATTTTAAGTAATAATAGGTACAAATATAGTTTACTTGCCATACATTTTCCATATGATATACTTTTTTTAGGTTTTTGATCAGTTTTTCCGGCCTTTTGAAATAAAATATAAAAAATTGTTTTTTCGATTTTTTGAAAAATTGAAACACGACATTTTCTCGAAACAGCTGCTTTTTTCGGTTGAAATTTTCAGTACTGATAGGTAATATATACTCGATGCTAACTGAACTTTTTTTCGCGAGAAAACAAAGAAAAAGTAAGCAGCTTTGCAGTTTTTGCCGCATTATATCGTTTTGTCCAATAAAATAGCATTTTTCTGATTTTAAGTAAAGAATAACAATCATATAGAATAAATGCGAAAAAAGTCAGAAAGTATACAATTTTGTTTTTCCCGAAATATTAAATAATAATTGCGCTTTTATAATGCGCAATAAAATATAATATTATATATTATTCAAATTCATTATTAAAATAAAAATGCAGAGGATTGAATTGCCAATGAAATATGGTTTTATAGGTGCAAGAAAAAAATATAATATTATATATTATTCAAATTCATTATTAGAATAAAAATGCAGAGGATTGAATTTTAAAATTCCCTAAGTTTAAAATGTATGGTAAGTTTACTATATATTACCTATCTCTTCTGAAAATTTCAACGAAAAAAATGTATCTGTCTTGAGAGGATTTCGCGTTTTAATTTAAAAAAAAATCGTCAAAGCTTGATAATTTCTCATTATTTATTTTTCCCCCATCGTTTCCGAAAGAGCGATAAAGCTCAAGAAGCTGTAACAAGGAAAAAAAATTTAATTGCAAAAGGGGCAAGGTTTTTAAGGTAAAATTTACAAACAATTCATTTTACCCTTAACATTCAAAAATATTTGTAAAAAATATAGAAATTTCGTTTTTAATTAAAAAACGTACGTGTCTCCTCATTTTTGATTTAAAAAAAATTTCATTGGCAAGCCAATCCTGAAAGAAATAATTTGTATTTCGGATACATCCAGTTTAAAATCGATAAAATTCACAGTCTGAAATTGGGGTTTGTAGAGTTTGAAATACTTTTAATTTCACTTGAATAATTTGAAATTGTGTAGTTCAAATAACCATTAATATTTTAATAACAACTTCAATTTTTAGATTCATAAATAATTAAATAAAAATAGTTCAGCTGAAAACGATTATTCTGAAATTTTCAACTATCTTCCCTTCCATAAAAACGAATATACAAATCTAAAGAAATGAATAGTTCTAAATTGTCTCTGATTGAGAATATTGAACAGGAGATGGTTTAGAGTAATAATCATAAATTATCTTGAGATAGAAATTAAAATCATGTAACAAGCATAATCTGTATTGAAATACGTATATTTGTCTTCCTCAAGTCGTGACATAGTATTAACGACAATTTTTCGTTTTTATTCAAACATAATGCGTTCGTGCTCAAAAGTCACAACCATATCAGTTTCACACATTCACTCTCAGTGGGCATTCACCAACACGGACATGCAATACATATACATATGTATATATAAACTTCTTTTTTCCTTCAAAATCAATAATTAACAATTTAATCTCGCAATATAAATCTACATGCGTACAATAATGAAACTTGACCAAACGCCAGTGGGCCAATGAAATATGGTAGCGAATTGTTGGCAGTTTGTGAAAATATTTATTTCCATAGCAGCAGTGTCGGGTAGATAAATTTATGCTTTGATTGAGTTGATTATACATTTATTTACAGCAACTAAACTTTAGTATTCATTCATAACTTACTTTAAATGGTAACTCGTTAATAACACTTTTTATACTCGATTATCTTCTGACAAAAAAAGTAACAATTGCTTAACACTTTTGCATTATGAACAGGCAAGGGACAGACGGAATTGCATTAATTAAAATTAATTTCTTACTTCTAATTTTGACTAGCATAGACTTACATGTACTTCATCTTTCCTTGAAGAAATAAAATATTAACATCAGCTTTTTACACGAGAAAATGTTAAATTAAAATATTATCATATTATAAGCGGTATATTGTATACTATTTACAGAGATCATTATGGATATATAAGTTACATTCTACTTTTTCTATTAAATTAAACATCGATTATATATTTTTCTTCCTTTACATCGATGACTTATGTTAGTTCAATTCGAGAAGAACATGTCAGATCGCAATTTTCAGGAGGATCAAAAGTGTCCTAATGAAACTTTTGAATGATAAGACAAACCAAGCAAACATTTTCTAGGGAATGTTTTTTAATAAAACGCTTTATAGAATATTTAAAATTCTAAGCACACTATTTTTAGCACTTGATTTTTCTTAAACAAACCAAAACATTCATACTCTTTTGGAATAATTGAGTCTATCCCTTACGTGTTCGCTAGAACCGGAAATGGCATTGACTGAAGTAGCTAAACATTTGTTCGGACTTGAACGCTCCTAATGAAATGCTGTCTTTTAACAAAGGGATTTTGGTTCACACAATAGTGACACTAAAACGAAACACGACCAGGAAAACTTGTTTCTCGCGCAAAATACGACTCGCGTGTATGTTTGGATTGATGGATCCTATTTTCCCTGGACTTACGCAAGTGTATTTGAATAGGTGCACAGTACGAGTAGTACATTGTCAAGAGAAGCATGTGAAACGAGGTTTTCGAGTGACTTGCATTAGCACGCTGTGACGTAAATATTTTTATTGAAAGATTATTTCTCATTCACTTACCTGTCTTCATGTATATACGCAATATATTATTATTTTCTAATTTCGCCTTATAGATATTATATATTCGCATTTTTCGTGATATGATACAAAATAGTGCAGCACTTAAACAATTGATTCGAGTCGCCAAAAAAAATATATTCAGAGCATTGTTAGTGATCACTAATTACGTTTCAGATTTTAATCATCAGTTTTTACTTTTTACATTTTATTAAGGCCTCCCAACCTTTTATGTTTTTCGACTGACAGGTGGATGATATGATATCGAAATTTCAATGTGTAACTTTTTCTTAGTTTCTTTTTCAAAAAAGTGACTACGGTTTCTTTTTTTATTTTCGAAAAATATATGAGAAATATGTAATAAGGAGAATGAGTAATGCCTATTTCTGTCTATATTCAGGGCTGCCACATAGTCGTTTAGTCCTTTTTTTCTTAAATAATTTTTGCCACTTTTTAAGATGAATTCGCGAAATATAATTACAAGATTTCTGATCTGTTTATAATCAGACAAATGCAAAATCTATCCGATCGATATTCGTGTATTAAGCAAAGAGGAAATAAATTCTCAATTTAGAGAATAGAAACCTTTTTCTTCCGGACATAAAAATAAAAAACTTTTGGCCTTTTCCAAGCTTGAACGTCATAAAATTTTTATAGTATCATTTTTCATTGGTTATGACGTCATTATATTAATTGAATAACATTATCATTTAACAGTACCATTTTTCATTGGTTATGACGTCATTATATTAATTGAATAACATTCATGATGTACATATTATTGTCATGTTTGTCAAATTCTTTCACACTGAAATTAACTGTAATAATTAATTGCAGTAAAAAACAAGTATAAAAATATTAAGAGTATTTTGGACAGCCATTGCATTTGTTTTTGATCGTGTTTTTTGTTTTTATTCTTTTACTTGAGAATTTATTTCCTCTTAACCCAAGAATTTCTGAATTTTATGGACTTTTTTCATTTCTTTAAATCCTTTTTAATTCACCCTGAATTCTTCGAAATTTTCTTGAAATCTTCTGAAATCGATGGATCTTTTTTGGCATTTTTAATGTTTTCAATACGAACCGAAGACTTTCAAATTCACCTTGATTTCTTATAAATTTCATCAGGTTCGTATTCATTAATTCTATTTACCCCCATTCATCTAAATTCAATGGAATTTTTTTGGATTAAAAAAATGCTGTTTTACTCAAATAAATTATTTTTAATTTACCTTGATTTCATATGAATTTTATCAAATTTTTTTCGATCCATCACAGAATTCCACATAAAAAATTTTTTTTGGCATTCTATTACAGAATTTGTTGTTTAAATTGTGAAAACCGATTTGATGTGAAAACATGCATATTTGTTAGCTTTTTTATTAATTAACCCTTATATCTTTCAAGCTCACATTGAATTAATTGAATATTTTGGATAATTCAATTTCTTTGAACTCAATTATTTGAATTTATTTCGAATTTACCCGGAATTCTTATTAATTCATCCTGAATTCTCAAAAACTTTCTTTGATTTCATGAAATTTCCTTGATTTTCTTAACTCTTGCTAAATTCTTTAGAATTCACTTGAATTATTCTAAATTTACTGATTTCTGCTGAGATAGGGTAGTAATCATGCGAAAATCCATACTGTTTCAGCGATTTCAGGCATACAAAAATTTGCTTTCAAAATTGGGAACAGTAGATTTGTAGAGAATGATTTGCAAAAAAAATCCATCACTTATTAAAATTTAATCATTTTTCAAGAACTGGTAGGAAGCGATAGTAAGAAAAAATTCAATTACAAAAAACATTTTTAAAATAAATGATTTTTGTTAGTTGAAACATTTTTTCATCAAAAAGAATTCTTTATATTAGAAATGACATCATCATTAATATTATTTTTATTCTTCAAATTATAGAAAAACTTTTTTCTGGTGATTTCAGGTATTTTGAGTATCATTGAATACTGATAAATGCACTAAAATTTTACTAAAATCATTTCTTAAGATTCAGCTGGAATCGTGATAAAGTGGCTGAATCCTTTTGAATTCTTTTTAATCCAAGAAAATAACGGTCACATTTTAAAAAACAAAGTCACTTTTAGTCAATCATAGTCACTTCTTTGGCTAGAAACTAGTCACTTTTATGACTTCTTCGGATTAATTAGATCACTTTTCTACTTTTTTCAAGTAAATTAAGCTGTGGCAGCCCTGTTTCTTTTTTTATTTTCCACAGCAAAAGCAATATAATTTCTTGATTATCATAAAAAGAGAATTGTAAACTATATTTCGGAAATGATAAAAAAAGTAACGATTTTCATAGCTACTGTTACTGAAAAAAATGTAAATAGTTAGCAATTCGTTACTTATTTACAAAAGTAACTTTCTTACCACTATCGTCACCAAAACAAGTGTCTAGATACAGTATCTAGTTAAAAGAAACTAGTTACTTCCCATCACTGGTATGGCATCATTTTGATCAATCTGAGATAATTATTGACATACAATGTGTGGAACCTAGAAATTGAAAATAATTTACAACTTGTATTATATTCTGAAATAAAAATTTACTTTTAATCAAAGACGAACTTCTGTCAATTTTTTCTATCTATACGAGAAATCAGCAGATGCTGCAATATGAGTTGTTGAGGTTGGGAAGCAGAATGAAACAAAATCTCTCTCGTGGCAGTTTTTGCGCAAACAGTGAATGTTTATTCGCCCAGACACTTCATGTAGATTAAAAAGAGCGAATGGACCCTCACAACGATAAATTGCACACCTAAAGAGACGCAAAGCTTGACGTTATTCAAGTGATAACCCGCCTGTTTGCTTGGGAAGGCTTTTTATCTGGCCTTTCAATTTGGATGCTTTCTACGCACATTATCGAGAGACTAGACGTTTTCCCACTCAGATAGTATTTAAACTTGAGTAAAAGTATTTTTTGTAAAATGAACAACACTTTTGTAGACGCTTATTAGATTTCAAGGTTAATATTTAAATCATAAGCCCCTTGATTACCTGGGAAGGCTTTTATCTGGCGTTCCAATTTGAATGCTTTCTACGCACATTATTGAGAGATTAGACGTTTTCCCAATCAGATCGTACAATTGAAAATCGGCTAAAGGTACTTTTTTATATAAATGATATAATTTCTGCAGACGTCAATCAGATTTGCAGGTTAATATTATTTGAATAATAATAAATTAAATGAAAACTCAATAATGTTAAGGAGTGCACATCTATGGTATTAAGGTAGTTGTGCCTAAAATCAGGTCTTTCAAAAAAAAGTGTTCTATTATTTCAAGAATTAAAATGATATTAGTAGTAACGTCTTCAAAAAGTACTGCGTTTTGAAAAACAATTTCAGTTATTTCTTGAAGAATTGAGTCCTATTCAAAAGAATTAATGACTACATGTACACAGTACATCAAACTAAACCCTTCCAGATTTTCTTATATACATTAAATTACATCAAAATTAATTTATCTACCAGCTATATCCGCTTCCCTTGCTAATTAGTAATAAATATCCTTCACCTTTTTAAAAAAAATTTCTCTCGTTTTTTGACCAAAGCCTCCATTAAAAATACAGCAAAGCTGAAAAACTCTTTGACTTAAAAACGTTCTACTAATTGGCGCAATTTTCAGACGCTTTAACTAAAAATGAGTGCATGTTTTGACAGATCTCAAAGTTACGTAAATGAGCGATAAGCAAATTTTGATGTAGCATTATCTCCCAAATATACTGATTATGATTTATAGTCTCTTATGTCAGTCACCTAAATAGCATTCTCCGTAATCGCAAGTTATTTTGTGTTGCGTTTTTAATTGCAAAGTATTCAAAAGACGAACGAAAGAGCCCACAGGATAATTAACCTTCTCTTTAGGAGGATGGAGAACGCGGTAGTTTTGTTCGTTGGCGTGCATTCAAAATAATTAGCGACGAAAGGCTTTTATGAAATACGTAGGTGCACGAGAGAGATTTGTAGTCTAATGATCGCGAACATGCCTCTGAAGTGCGACTCTGCTCTCATTACCAGAATTCTAAACACACCATCTTCCTTTTCCTTTTCACGTAACAAAGTCGAGCTAACGGAGGTTCTATACATGTATATTTACAACCACGGAAACACATATCGAAGAAGCAAAATTAACGACACTTCGATTCTTCGACACGCAGAAAAAAATTCTGCTAAACTTACTAGATTGTCGGTTAAAATAGGGACAGCATAGCTTTTCTGTAAAGATTACCGAAATTTCTACAGAGTTGAGAGAATCTTCAGTAATTTTAGCAATTTAGCCAGTCCACGACTCGTCCTCACACATGCTTCAAGACGAAATCGCACGCACGATCTGGCCTATCCACGACTCGTCCTCACACCAGCTTTAGGGCGACATTGTACGTAAATCTGATCCCTTAATATAGTTAATAGTACTTCATTTAAAGTTGATTCCGCACTTTATAGTGACTAAATAAATAAATATTTTAATGAAATAAATAAATTTTCCAAAAGACAAAGTTATACAGTAAGGAAAATAATAGAGGTGCAACAGTGTGCTGGTGGTGGGAGACTGTCGTCACCGCGGGCGGTGCACAAGGGTATGCGTACGATTTTGTCTTAAAATTGGTATGAGGATGAGTCGTGGATCGCCCATAAATTTATGGATCGCCCATAAATCTGTGCAGAAAATATCCGTAAATTTGTGAAATTAATACAAATTCTCTAAACTCTGTCGAAAATTCAGTAAGTTTCACAAAAAAGACATGCTAGTCCTATTCTAATTGAGAATAATGTAACTTTAGCAGAATTATTTTTCTTCGTGGATCCTTGCAGTACCGCGCAAGTAACACACGTACATTACATGTACCTAAGTTTCTTGTTTTCTGCTCAAAATGTTTCGAGCTATAAAATAAGTTGAGATGATTTGTTCGGAATTTTGTCTTTGATTCAATCATTTATCATGAAAAATTACTCATAAAAATGGAAAACAAAGTTGCAACGACTTTAGTTTAAAATTGCACAATATAAGTCCACTGAAATTGTGAATTTTAATTTCAAAGTCAGCATAGTTAATATTTTCTACTTAGGAAATTAAGAAATTTAATATAACTGCCCCATTTATATCGAGTTACTTAAATCCAAAAGGACTTTTAACTTTTTTTTCAATATCATTTCTGTGAGACCCCACGACCATTCTGAGATCAAAAATAAAAGTATCCCTAGGGATACGGATCCTTATATATATATGTTGAATAATGTGCATAAAGTCAGTTTTAATATGTTTTTTTTTTCGAAATTTTCCTCTTTTAAGAACTACTTCGTTTAAGAAAGCCTGACTACGAGTATAGGCGTGTAAAACTTTGCGTGAAACTAAGGAAAAGCTGCTTTATCACTTAAATTTTCGGAAATATGGTATTTTTTCATGAAATTTTGTGAGTTATTGAATTTTTTTTAATTACTCGTTTTTAGTGCACTTTATATACGACAAAATTTTGTGATGATAGAAATTCGAATAGTTTTATGTAAAACGAAAAGTATTTAAAAAAAATTTATTTAATTAAGTTCCCTGCGAAATTTGCAACAAAAAATATTTTCTGAAAGCTATATTTCCCAAAATATGAGCGATAGACCACTTGATTGTTTTAAATTTGGTGGTAAATTTTATGGACAAAAATTCTTATTCAGGCTACTTTAGATTGAGGATGCACTAAAAAGGATAAATTTTCATGAAATGTATATTTTTCGTGATAATATCACAGAAAAAACTAAGAATAAAATTTGTTGCAGGAAATTTTTTAGAGCGATAAAGTTTTGTTCAGCCAACTTCGCGTCTTCCAAAATACATGTGTTTGTCATGGAAAAACAAAAGAAAGTTTAACCGATATTTGTGTAAAGTTTATCCTCCGAAGTTAATTTTTGTTGCAGAGAATCTTTCGTCGGAAATCGATGTAGAGTTTATCTTCTGTTTTTTCTGTGATACATAATAAATTCATAAGATCTCACAGAAATAAGATTAGAAAAAAACAAGAGGTTTGGGTTGAAATCACTCGAGACACATTTGTTATAATGTTTTTTGACTTCTCAAATTTCGAATATAGTACCTGATTAAAAAATTTATATTCCTAAACTATTCCATTTAAAAAGTATACAATTTGAAAAGTTTTGTCTTGAATATCCAAAATTTTGTTTGCCCTAAATGTTAAATCGATCAGTTAGAGGTAAATTTTTAAGAATGTTAATTTTTAGCTTTCAAAAGTCTTGAATTTTAAATTGTCAAATATCATGGGCTTTAAATTAGATATTGTGCCATGCTAAGTACATTACATTCAAAATGATGTAATTTTGAACGTTTTGAGTTTGGAAATGGTCAATTTGGATATAATCAAATTTATTTTCTGTTATAAATCCTACTAGTTATCATTCTAAATGTTTCTTATTTATAGATTATCTAACTGCAAAGGCTTAGATTTTTTTTCCGATTTTAAAGTATTTTATTTAAAAAATTTTGTATAAGTAACAATTTCATAATTAAAAGATATTTTGAAAATAATTTTTGTAATTCATAAACAGTCAGTGCTCTTATTTTCTGTTCAAAACATATTTCAAGAGCTATTTCATCCATCCAGCTCAAGCAAATCAATCTCACTTCTAAAAATTAAATACAATAATAAATCTGAACCCCTTTTTGAAATAAAAATGAATTCCTAAAAAAATGTCCTATTATATTATTCTCATCGTCACGAAATTTCGGGATGACCAAACCATCCCCTTTTCCAGCTCCGCCAATTTTTCGAGACGACTAGAAGCACTATTTTTATAGCAGGAAACACTTTGACAGTAAGTATCTCTAAAGTTATTATGAATATACCGACCATTTTCCAGATCATTACAGCCTAGAAGTACTTACATATGTAATCAGTATACTTATAGTTTAGTGTTTAGTCTTGGTACGAAAATAATTTAGCACAAACTCTCTTTTTCACGTTTTCTACCCCGGCGACCATCGTCTTTTTTGGATGGGGAATGACGACCAGGAGAGTAGTCGCCGTTTCGAAGGCGCCAGATTCTCATTGTTGAAACTCACATTTTTTAACATACGCTAACTGGAAGCTCCATCCCTGACGCAAGAATCACCTCCTGAAGGCCGGAAGTAGTGCACAGGATAAGAGGGCAAGGAAGAGCGAGAGATATACCTCAGGAGTGGAAGCGGCGCCTTGGCTCAACGCGTTTGACGGCTCACCCGGAGGCCTCATCGACGCTAATCCGTAATCCCTGTTGTAATCTGCAAACAGAATCGCAAATCTTGCTACAGTGAGTTATAAGGGAAACAGTGTTAGATATTGTCAGAAGGAATTTTGGGCTTCATTCATTACAAAATTTAAGTTTCTGTAAGTATTATCTGTTCACTTGACAAAGGCCTCTCGAAAACAGCTCTACACTTTAAAAAAACTTATTTAAATCAAAGGAAATTTCTTTTATTCAAAGAAATGGTAGATCAGAATATGGCTGAAGGAATATTTCTTCAGATTAAATAAATGTTTTGTTTGGATTTAAGAAACGCAATGCTTAAGACATAGAAATACTTACTTAACACTGTAAAATATTCGTTGAGCGAAATAGATTTGTTATCGACTATAATAAATAAGTATTTGATATGATCAGTGAGTTCCGTAATGTAAAGAAGTATGGTGTAAGTTCAAGAAGATAATTATTACATACAAATAAATGTAACTCGGACTGAGTAAAAGTTTTTTTTGAAACAAATATATGATTCTTTGATTCAAATAAGCGTATTTTTTGGTAAAATAAACATTTCTTTGCTACCAAGAAATTTTTTTCAACGGAAATAAATATCTATTTCTTTCCAAGATGCGGCATATTGTTTCAAAATAAGGTGTAACAGAGTTGATAAAATATTAGTTGATTCCATGAACAATTTATTCAAACAGAAAAAGTTTTCCTGTTGTTTACAAATTTCGAATAGTTAAAGTACAAAAATTAAGCAGGCCCATTTATTAAAAAAAGTATTCAATGCAATTATAATGATTATAATTTATAATAATATATTTATTTGCATTTTCGCGGATTAACAAAAAGAACTTCAAGCAAGACCAACTGACCAATGCTTAGGAAGATTGATAAAAACCAATCACCACATATTTCAGATTATATCTACTGTGAAAATGTATGGCTAACTTAAAGACTGGAGAATCCATTTCTATTGTGAGACTATAAACTCTACGCACCTGGCGGCATATGCCCGAACTACTCGGTAAAAATAAAGAATTTCACCAAAATATTTTTTCGAACGAATAGTGTCTGAAGTTATTTCAAAAATAAATTTCTTCACTTGAAGGAAATGTTTATTGGTCATCAATCGCTTCACTATATTTATTAAAAGAAACATATCTTCCAAGTGAATACATTATTACTTAAGTGAACAAACTAATTTATTCGACTAATGACACGTTCTATTGAAACATCAGTATCAATGCCCTTATATGAAAAAAACATCGCTTTCACTTAATTAATATTGCTTTTATTTATGTCAATATTTCTTTGATTCAAAGAACACAAAATATTTGTTTCACGCATCGATGAGTTACTTATTTCAAATAAAATATTTTTTATTTCAAAGGCTCAAATATATTGAACTAAAAAAATATTTCTTTGGATGCGAAAGCAAGATTCAAGGAAACTAGGTTTTCAGTTTTAAAGATATAAATTCCTTGAGTTAATTATCTCATATTCTCAAGCCCAGAAATATTTCTTTACTTCAAAGAAATGGCGCTGAAAGAAATGATTTCTTTGAATCAATGCACGAGTTTGTTGCTTTCAAACAATATTCAGTACAATTAAGCAAACAGGTTTTTGGGCTCAAATGAATGCAATCAAAGAAATGCATTTCTTTGGATCCACATTTTTTTTTCTCAGTGTACAGTTTTTTAAATTACTTGGGAACGGAAAATCGCAACAAGAAATAAAAATTACAGCATGATAAAGCTTACTTTGTTGCCCATAAGAAAAGTCCACATTTGTTTATGTGCGAAAATTAATATTATCAATAACAATTAACGTAAAATTAAATTGCAGACTACTGTGCTATCTCTTGTTATTTAAATAGGATAAAGTGGACGATGCCTTTTGTACCTAATGAAGAATAAAGTACAGAACATAAAAGTTGGTTATTTCTGCAATTAGTAGTTAAGAAATATTGTTTTCGAAGTCTACGTTCTTTGGAAATTCCAACAATATATTATTTTCGTTTATAAGTTGAAAGTTAAAAGTGTTTTACAAGAAAATAATAACGGCATTTCAAAAATCGAAATGATTTTATTATGTGGGTTTCCTATCACCACTACGTAGCGCGTCCTCAGGTTGCGGATAGAGGAACGGCCCGTAAGGCTGAACAGCCCCCAAGGTTAACTGCGAATACAAGAATAAGCAGTCGCGGACAGCCGATAGGAGCCAGTCGTGGGTGTGGTGAATCTAGCACTGGCAAAAATAGGTACACGACAACCATGGCTTGGGGGGACCCACCTATTCGCGTTCATACACAATGGGTGGGTTCTGGCAAGCCAGGGTGCAGCGTGTACCCACCTAGAAACTCTACCCGAACCAAAACTAAAAATCTTGTAAGGGAAAAATCCTGCTGCCCATTGGACACTGCAGCGATGACACTGCTCGTAAGGGATGTGTGGAATGATTCGCCTGCATAGGGCCAATGGGGTATTGATGCCAGTAGGCGCGCTGCCTTGCAGGGGGACGTTAGGGTACGAGGATGAAACTGTAATGTGTCTGACGACAAGTTGACATGGTCCTTGTCAGAGTCGGAAAGCTCCCATACTTAGACCTAGGGAGGTATGGGGGTTATCACTCCTGGGACAGTGGACTCACCTACGATCGGAATAGGATCCTAACGTGCGGATTATCTTGAAACTACCATGGCTAACTTGCAAAATCAAAAAACTACAGTTAAAGATCTAAGGGTGGGAACTCTAAACGCGCGTAGTCTAAAAACTGGCCGATTTAGCGAACTCATTAAGATAGCAATTGATTACAAAACTGACTTAATAGCACTACAAGAAACCTGCTGGTCGGGCGATTTCGCGTCAATTTCTAGGGATAACTATACTTTGCACTGGGGAGGAGCTAAGGGGCAAAGACTGGGGACTGGTTTTCTTATTAATAAACGAATTTTGCAAGCACTTATCGACATGCAATTCATTAACGACCGGTTATCATACATTGTACTAAAGGGTAATTTCAGCAAACACGTATTAATCAATGTGCACTGCCCCACCGAGGACAAAGACGAAGACACTAAAGATCTTTTTTATGAAACAATCGAGCAGGTTCTTGACAAGTTCTCAACGTTTGACGCAAAAATAGTATTGGGGGATTTCAACGCGAAAATTGGAAAAGAACCAATGTATAGGCCTACAATAGGATCAGAAAGTTTGCATGACGTCAGTAATGATAATGGAACCAGAGTAATAAACTTTGCAGCTTCAAAGAACCTCGTTGTCAAAAGCACATATTTCAAGCATAAAAATATACATAAGGCCACCGGGACATCACCAGATGGTAATACTCACAATCAGATTGATCACGTTCTAATAGACAGAAGACGTCATACAAACATTCTCGATATAAGATCGTATAGGGGAGCGGATTTAAATTCAGACCATTTTCTCGTGATAGTAAAACTAAGATCTAGGGTAGCGTTAAGTAAGAAAACAAGCCGCACAGAGCCAACAGTTCGTTTCAATATAGATAAGTTCAAAACAGCAACAGAAACATTAAATTACCAAGTTGAGATTTCTAATAGTTTCGACGCTCTCCAAGAACAGAGAGACGATAACAATAATCACGAGGAGGACCCGGAAACCCTGTGGAGCAATACGAAAAAGGCGATAAAGGCAGCCGCGAAACTTACGATAGGTTTTAAGAAAGTAACCAAAAGCAAACCATGGTTTGACGAAGAGTGCAAACTCTGGTTTGAGAAACGTCGGAAGGCCAGACTAAGTAGTTTACAAAATAAGTGCGATCAAACACATAAGAAATATCTCGAGATTAGCAAAAGTACAAATAGGCTCTATAGATCCAAGAAAAGGGAGTGGGAAAAGAATAAAATACTAGCAATAGAAGCGCATAATAAACAAAATAACCCGCGTGAGATGTACAGGGGAATCAATTTTATAAGGAAAGGCTTTCAAAGTAGAACGGAAGTAATGAGGGACGAAAATGGCAATCTAGTAGCCGATGCGACAGAGAGACTGAATTTATGGAAAGATTATTTCGATAAACTATTAAATGTACGCGAAGCCCCCGTTGAAGGTAATCTCGGCGAAATCCACACTGCTGATCTATTAATTAACGATCCTACTGATATAGAAATAGAAATGGCCATCAAGAAGTTGAAAAATAACAAAGCCGCGGGCATCGATGACCTACCGTCAGAACTGATAAAAAATGGAGGCCCTTGCCTCACAAGGCAAATTTGTAAATTGATACGCGCAGTTTGGAAAACAGAACGCATGCCGGAAGAATGGAATACCTCTATCATTATTCCCATCTTTAAAAAAGGCGATAAAACTAACTGTAACAACTATCGGGGAATTTCACTTGTGCCTTCGTGCTACAAGATCCTGTCTAATGTTATCCTAAGTAGACTAACTCCTTTTGCCGAGGAAATCATTGGGGATTACCAGTGTGGATTCCGCCGAAACCGATCTACAAGCGATCAAATGTTTACAATTAGACAACTGTTAGAAAAGAAATGGGAATTTAAAGAAGCAGTACATCAGCTATTTATCGATTTTAAAAAAGCTTACGACTCTATTATACGCGCGCGAATGTACTGGATCCTAGAGTTCTTGGGTGTGCCAAGAAAATTGGTTAGACTTATCGAAATTTGCTTAAGCGGCAGTAAGGGTAGAATACGCGTAAACGGTAGTTTATCTGAAGAGTTTTCGATCCGCGATGGTCTGAAACAGGGCGATGCACTTTCGTGCGTCCTTTTTAACTTAGTTTTAGAATACGTGGTTAGGCAAGTGCAGGCGAATCCGACCGGTGCTACCCTCAATGGGGTAATACAAATTCTTGGATATGCGGATGATCTCGACGTACTAGGGGATGATAAAGAAACGGTAGCTAAAAATGCAGAAATCTTGATCGCAAAAGCCAAAGAGATTGGCTTGGAAGTTAGCGAATCGAAGACAAAATATATGACCGTCGTCAGGTCCGGACAAAGTAATCAAGACCTCGGGTCTATTATAACTAGCGAAAATAAGATTAAAACGGAAATCAATGCGCGGCTACACGCTGGCAATGGGTGCTATTATGCAGCAAACACGCTACTAAAATCGCGATCGCTATCTAGAAACATCAAAGTAAGAATTTACAAAACGATAATAATGCCGGTCGTCATGTACGGGTGTGAAACGTGGGCGCTGACGAAAGGAGAAGAGAATAGGTTTAGAGTTTTCGAGAATAAAGTACTTAGAAAAATCTATGGTCCAAAAAGGGACGAAGAGACCGGCGAGTGGAGAAAACTGCATAATGATGAGCTGCACGCTCTCTACGGGTCAGCAAATATTAATAGAGTAATGAAAGCGCGTAAATTAAGATGGGCGGGACATGTAGCAAGAATGGGCAATGAAAGAACAGTGGCGCAAGTTTTAAGAGGGAGGCCGACTGGTAAGAGACCCCTAGGCAGACCGAGAAACAGATGGGAGAAGAATGTAAGGGATGATCTAAAAGAACTAGGACATGATTACCTAAACTGGATGGAGAATGCACAAGACAGAGATGTGTGGCGGTCTCGGGTAGATGAGGCAATGAACTTTCGAGTTCGAACTGCTAATCTATAATAATAATAATAATCCTAAACCTAATTTATAGAAGTGCTCTTTTGCCATTTTCTTATCATTTGATGAAATTCCGAATGAAAACTTTTAGCTACATCTCCTATACCAGGGTTGCAATAGAATTTCGATCTTCAAATTTCAGGTTTCATGAAAGGTTTTTTTCTAATTTGTTTGATTTGTTTTTCTAAATTTTGAATACTTTCCAGGTCCCAGTATTTTGCATGTACATTTAACTTATCGCAAGGTCAAAAAATTTCAATTTTCTGTTCTGTTGTTTAATATCAAGTACTTCATTCGTTTTCAAACTTGAATATTTTCTACTTGAATTTTTATTATTTGGGAGCGAGATTTCTAATTTTAAATATTTTCAACATAGAAAAAAATTGAGTTGGAAATTTGTGTTATTAATTAAAGATGAATGCTTCACGTATTTTTCAAGGTGCACAAAATTCCGCGCGAATTCCCGTTTTTCCCAGTATATCTAGTTGAAAGACACCCTGTTTTCAAAAACTCTTTCAATTTAACGTCATTAAAATTTTGAAGCGATATTAAATTTACTCAAATATATCATTAATAATTATTTTATTGGCCTATTTATTTTTTACAAATCACATTTAAAACTAATCGATTTTGAATGTTTTCGACTTTTAAATGTTCAACCAACAAGTGCTACACATTGAAATGGTACAATTCCGAAAGATTTTTCTTCGAAAGTTACAATTCATTGTTGAAAATTCCGTAACTGTAACTAAAAATTAGGTGATTTATAACTGATTTTTCCTACTTTTATCCTAATTTTCGTACATTTACCTTTTTAAGGTAAAAAGTCTGTTTACTTCCTAGGGACTGAAAAGTGACGTCAGAGGTGAATAAATTATGTTTTCTACTGAACAATATTCCAGACAACTCAATAAAAATATTGCATGAAAAAATGTCAATGAATCGTAATTGTTATTGCTATTAACAAATTATCAAAGACATATATGTTTTTCACATTTTTTGATAGGTAAAGATTGTTTTTTCTCATAAAAAATTGAAAATAACATAATTTGTGAACATCTTCCGCAAAAATGATATTTTTTAATTTGAATTACTTTATTGTTAAATTTACTTTATCATAATTCTTAAATTCGCATTATGGAAAATACCAGCTCAATTGTGTGAAAAATAGTAATCGTATAATATTTATTTAATAATTTGTTAGTAATAATAACAATCATGGTATAAAAACATTATGATAGTCCCTAGTTTTGGAGTTTTTTCATAATTAATGTTAATAACAATATGAAGGGTTTTATGTTTGAAATTTTCTGTGAATAATAATCACATAAAGACATATTCCTAGTTTGTTTTTTGAGAAAAAACAATGTTAAAATAGGCAAAACATTTAAGAATGTATATGTGTCTAATAACTTGTTAATGACAATAACAATTAAGTGTCCACTACATATTTTCCTAGCGGAATATTACTCCTTGGCTGTCTGGAATATTTTTTAGTGGAAACATTAAGTTTAAAATGTTTATAACAATAGTAGTTGTTACTATTTGGTAATAATTTGTTGCGAATAGTACTGATATTCCTATATCCATTTTCAAACTTCTTGATTTGATATGAATTCGATTATTTATGAATGTGTGTGATTATTAATTAATTAAAAACATGTTTGAGAATGGTTTGATGTGGAAAACAATATATACCTATGGGAAAAATATAAAAACTTACTATTTGTTTATTAAAAGGTTTATAACAATAGTAATTGTTATTATTTGGTAATAATTTGTTATGAGTTCTATTTCCACAGGGTACTTGAGCACTTTTAGTCAACAACAAATTTTTCTGTGGCGTTGAGCTCCTCATCCAAGCGTGATTGTTAATATAATTTATTTAAAGATACAAGCCTCAATCTAAACTAATTATTTATGTTCCTCAAGTGTCTTTGCATTGATTTTTTCCACAGAAATTGTATTCAAGTTTATTCCTCGGCGATAAAAAATAATATTCTCAAAAAGTTTCATTGTTTACAGTTTATTTATTTATATAATAAGTAAAATGAGAATTATTAGAAAATAATAATATCTAAACGTAACGTGTCCTGATTTGGACCACTGTGCGGTTGTTTTCTCTGGGCCAATCAGAATATAATTTTTTGTTGACACTAAGAGTTAAGGGGAAAAGGAATGAATCAAAAGTTTCTATTTCTATACTATTCACTAGAATATTTCGGTAACAAAAAATTGCATTTAATTATAATTTAAACCCTTTATTAACATAAAGGTTTGCGGTTTATATCATGATCCATTTTTCCACGGGGAAAAAATTTCCACTTGCTTCTCCAGCGGATACCGACCGAAACCAACCAAGCCGAAACTTTTCCCTTGAGAATCGTTACACCGCAACTTTCAAGACCGACGATGGCACTGCGGTTCGAGACTCGGGTTACGGGGCTCTTTTCCTTTTTTCTTTTTCAGTTTAATTACTCGAAATCCTATTCCCTCCCGCTATACAGACTTCAATTCTGAAAATTGCGAAGAAACCATGCAATTTGATACGTTAATGAAGGAAAAATATCCATGAAGATAAATTTCTCTTTCTTCATAAAAATCCTACACGGTGTGCCTCGACTGACTTCAACCCAAAAGGGCTTGCATATGCTGGTTTTTCTCTGAATATACTTCTGGGATGGATCACGATTATTTTGAGGCCAAAAAGAAAAAAATCGGTTGGGCCCTTTTTGAGAAAACTTTTTTTTTATTTTTTTGAAGAGGTTAATCAACATATTATTCCATTCAGTTTGGCACCCAAAAAAGCGTTACAGGTGCTGAACATCTTACGAGATCTGAAACCCTTTAATATTTTTGAAAAATGGTGAAAAAAGTGAAAAAAAATCAGTTCTTGGAAAATTGTCTTATTCCAGTTCATCCTAAGTCCCAAACACTTGAACTGCAAAAGTCTGCAAAATGAAAAAAAAAATTGAAGGTTCTATCTGTAAAAGTTTGGGAGTTATGGTCCTAAGAAGTCGATTTTAAGCGAATAATTTGAATAAAAAAAAATATATATATATATATATATATAGTTTTGGGGAAATAACTTATTTCCTATGCATATCTCGTGAAAATTGCTGAATAATTGATTAAAGAAGACTTAATTTTGAGTAGATTAAAAAAAACATTGCTCTATCTCTAACCAAAATTATGGCCTTTTGAATATTACCTTTTTTTATGAAATTGTGTTCAACATCAATTTTATAAATAAATTTCTCGTTTTTCAAAAAAAAACTCATTTCCCGAGCATTTCTGGAGAGAGTTGCAATCAGATAGGTTAAGGAGGACCTAATTTTTATCAAATCTAAAAAAAATGCTCTAGCTCTAATCGCATTGAAATTATGGCCTCCTGAAAATAACGCTTTTTATGGAATTTTGTTGAAAATATATATATATATTTTTTCGTATTTGGAGGATGAGACATGGAAATATGTTTTGATCATATTGTGTATCTTGTGCTCCAGAAACGGAACAATAAAAAATATAATGTTCAACAAAATTCCATGAAAATTGCGTCCTCTTTAACTTATTTGGTGGCAGAATTCATGGATAATGCTCAGGAACTTATTTATTTTTAAAAAGGAGATCTTTTATTTCAAAAATTAATAACATTTTGATTTTCTATTTAATTTGTTAAAGAAATGATGATTAACATAATTTCATTACAAATGGATCATATTCAGAAAGCCAATTTCGATGCGATTAGAGCTAGAGCATTATTTTTTTTTAGATTCGCTTACAAAAAAGGTCCTCCTTAACCTATCTGGTGGCAACTTTCTCCTGAAATTCTTGGGAAATGAGTTTTTTTGGAAAACGATACATTTTATTCAAAAAATTGATGTTGAACAAAATTTCATAAAAAGGGCCATATTCAGAAGGCCATAATTCTGGTTCTATCACAGCTAGAGCATTGTTTTTTTTAGATCTACTCAAAATTAAGTCTTTTTTAAATAACTTACTGGCAACTTTCACCTAAAACGCTGAGGAAATGAGTTTTTTTGAAAAACGAGAAATTTTATCCATAAAATTGACGTTAAACAAAATTTCATGAAAAAGGGTCATATTCAAAAGGCCATAATTTTGGTTCTATTAGAGCTAGAGCAATTTTTTTGTTTTTAATCAACCCAAAATTAAGTCTTCTTTGATTAATTATCTGGCAATTTTTACCACATATGAATAGGAAATGAGTTATTTCCCCAAAACTATATATATTTTGTTTCATTCAAATTATTTGCTTAAAATCGACTTCTTAGGACCATAACTCCCAAAGTCGTACAGATAGAACATTCGAATTTTTTTTCATTTTTCAGACAATTTCAAGAACTTTAATTTTTGTGAAGGTGTTTGGGACATAGGATGAACTGGAATAAGGCAATTTTCAAAAAGCTGATTTTTTCCCACTTTTTTCACAATTTTCCAAAATATTGAAGGGTTTCAATTCTCGAGAGATGTTCACCACCTGTAGCCCTTTTTGGTTGCCAAACTGAATGGTTTGAGCCAATGAAATTCCACGTTTAACTTATTTCCATTAAAATATGTTGATTAACCTCCTCAAAAAAGTAAAAAAAAAATAAAAATTTTCTCAAAAAGGGTGCAAGCGATTTTTTCTTTTTGGGCTCAAAATGATCGTGGTGCATCCCAGAAGTATATTTAGAGAAAACCGTCCAAGGACTTTTGTAATTACAATTGAGAATCCGAAAATTTGGAATAATGGCAACTATCCATTTTTTTTAATCAAAAATGTAATTTGCTTACTTTACCCTGATTTTTGCAGTCCGTTAAATTAGAAACGAGTGAAGCCGAAAACATCGACGAAAACTGTTTGAAACTTTTTCGCTTAGAACGCCTTTTTAATGGGAGTTAAAAAAATCTGACTTTCAATGACTAATTGCGTCACAGTCTTTTTCAATTATAACAAAAAAATGGTTAGAATGTTAATTTGTTTTCGATAATTAAGTTAGTGCTACGAATTTGAAAGCAATAATTGATCAAATCAAATAAAAACAATATTTATTATGAATTGCTATCGCGCTTTGAATCATATTTAGTTTTTTACTAACGAATTAAATTCACTATTATTCAATATACTGTTTAATAATTAATGTTAGTTAATGTTTAATTATTTTGAATTACCGTAAAACGGGGCTAAGCTGCTCAAGCATACATTTAACTTATAAGTAACGATTTATCATCCCTTGAAGTGTAAGAGACTTTAGCCCACAATGCGGGATTAAGTCGCTCAATCATGAAAAAAGTACAAAAAAGTGCTTGGAAGGAAAATTTTACAGAAAAAAGTAATTATTCATAAGTTTAATTATAATTTTAAAGCAAATAAAGTTCGTAAATTAATTCCAACGTTAACTAATTAAATTATTGTGACTGGGAAATTTCTGAACGTTTTGAAGATTATTTTTGATATCTTAAACGGAATGATTATCATCGAAAACAACTTTTTGTTTTATTTATAACAAAATGCTGTAAGCTGATTTTCCATACAAAAACTAAAATTCTTTTAAAAAATCATTCTGTAGGATGAAAAATATATCGTATTCATGCAATTGCACAAATTTCCAGAAATCTCAAGTCAAGTTTTTCCCGAGTTTTCAAAACCGAAGTAAATTTCCAAAATTGAGAATCTTATATGAATGTACTTTTTATTCATTATAACTAACGGAAGTGCACCAAACAAGATTTAAAATAAAACTTAGCATTCGTGAAAAAAGAGAACAATCGTTCATCTTGAAATTGCTTATTCAGCGAAAGAGATAATTAATTATAAAAAATTAAGTTGCGGGCCAGACAGTTTTCCTCACACGCTCTGCTTAGCCCCATTTCAAGGTAATATTACTAATTAGATATTTAGAAACGAATATTAAGAATATCAATATAGTAACTTTTTTTTATATCCAAACATTATTATTTCTAATTTTTCATTATCTCATTATTTATTATTATTGTATATTATAATTAATTATTATTTTATTCACTAATTTATTTAAATAGGATATTAAATATTATGAAACACATAATAATACTAATAATATTGAAACTAAAACTGTTTCAAACTCAAAGCGAAAAAGTAATTTTTTTAATATAAATATTCTAAAGCATTAAGGTTTTAAAAAATGTATGGAAAATCTAAATATGTGCTTACATTTAAAATAAATAATTTTTTTTTTTTCAAAATATGATTGTTATGAAAACGAAATTTGTAATTCAGTAACTAATTTCATCTGAACAAGTTTATGACTTAATAAATCTAAATAAATGCATTCTCAATCGATAGATGTTATAAGATCCGCTACATCATTAGTAACCATTAAGTTTTTCCCAAAGACGTTGCGATTTTTTAGCATTAGGTGCAGTAACATTTTCAAAATGTCTGCTTTTTGATTTTTCGATTCCCCGAAATTCTGTATTTATTAGCAGGTAGACAGTTTTATTATTTATTTTTAAAATAATAATTTTTTGAAATCCGATTACAGCCAATGCCTCAATTTATTTCTATACTCTTGTCCAATTCATTATGGAAAAATCTTTTCATAGATACGAGGATTTTTCTTCCGTTTCTGAGAAATCGTCAGAAAATACATGTGGCACGTTCTTTTGCAGAAAAGTTGTTTCGTCGTACCACCGACGGATAAAATCGACGGAACGTGACTTTCTGCTTGGCTGTCAGGATCGTACGCTTTTCAGTTTGCTACGAAATACTTTAGAGTATGGATATATTTTTCTGTACTGTCGCTTCACTCCCTATTTATTCATCTGGGGTCATTTATTCTCTAGCGTTATATGATCATCGTTCAAACAAAAAATTAAAATCAATTGTATAAAATTATTTATAACGAATGTATATCGAAATATGAAGAATATGAAACAAGTGAGGTGAAATCATTATCATTTTTATTAAAAAATTAGTATATAAATTACCGTTAAATGATGTACAATGATGGTAATGTGGAAGAAGATAATTCCATATGAATATAAATTCAATGAGTTTGTTTTAAAGACATTGAGAAGAAATATTTTCTATTTGGCAACTGTTTAAGCAAATTTCATAAACGAAATTCAGAGCTTGGCTACTTTTTCAAGGAATAGGCTCAGTTTTTTTACGGAATCAACTAGTAATGTCTTTTTGATGACTCCTTGCTATAATAATTGACAAATTCACAAGAAATTTATTTATTTGAACAATGTTTATAACCAAGTTCATGAATTGTCTATGTTTCAACGAATAGGCTCCATTTTTTACGAAATCAACTAAGAATGCCTTTCTGATAAATCTTTGATAAACTTTGGAAGTTTATAATAATTATTAATTATTTGAACAATTTTCATACAAAAATTTAGAGTTTTCTCTATTTCTGAATGAATATACTTAATTTTTGTTTACGAAATTGGCTGAGAATGCTTTCCCTATGATTCTCTGTTATAATATTTTTCAAGTCAATAACAGTTATAAATTATTATTCTTTGTTTACGAATAAGCTAAGCCTGACTATTTTCCAATGAATACGCTCAATTTCTGTTTACAAAGTCGCATAAAAATCTCTTTTAGATTACTTTTTGGTATGGTTCTCTTGTTTGTTATAAAAATTGTTTAAACAATTGAAAATTTCCAATCTAAAACGGACTATAGCGAAAAGAGTTTATGAAGACATTCTTAGTTGATTCTTAAAAAAAAATTGAGCCCATTCGTTGAAAAATAGCCAAACGCTGAATTCGTCTATGAGAATTTATTGTGTAAATCATCAATGATTGTTGTAAATTTGAAAAGCATGGTAGCAAAACGTTATTAAAAAGACATTCTTAATTGATTTCGTAAGAAAAAGATTGGTCTGCTGAAAAATGGCCAAACTCTGAATTTGTTTATGGAAATTGTTGAAATAATTACCCATTCTTATACATTTTTAAATTATCATAGCCAAACTTTATTATAGAGGCATTTATACTTGATTTTGTGAAAAAGTGAAGCCTATTCGTTGAAGAATAGAGAAGCCCTGAATTTGTTCAAGGAAATAGTTTAAATCATTAATAATTCTTGTAAATTTGTACATTATCGCAGCAAAAGGATATAAGAAATACATTTTTATTTGATTTTGTGAAATAAATAAGCCTATTTGTTGAAACTGAGCCCAACTCTAAATCATAGCGATTATCTGATATCTCTGATATTTCTTATATCTCTTGTATCATTCAGCGTATCATAGCGAAAAGTTATCGGAAAGGAATTCTCAGTTGATTTCATAAAAAATTTGAGCTATTCGTTGAAAAATAACCAAACTCTGAATGCGTTCATGGAAATGTTTTAAATAACTCATAGCTCTTGTTTATTTATTGCTATTATTATTATTCAATGAATTAATCAGATTTATTAATTATTTAATAAATTTTAAATGATTCTAGTTCATTTACAAATTATTATAGCTAGAAGTCAACGGAAAAACATTCTTAGTTGAAGACTTATCGGAGGAAAATTCTTAGTTGATTCCGTAAAAAAAATTGAGCCTATTCATTACAAAGTAATAAAAACTGCGAATTTGTTTATAAAATTTGTTTGAAAAATTATCGGAAAGCATCTATTTTCATTTAATCGTCATGAAACGTTAATTTATCTCACATTATATACCAAAACTGTGGTTTTGAATGAAGGAAAAGATGTTTATGATGTTATAAGCAAATTAATTAACAAAAGGTTTTGAAGTTATTTATTTGTTTAACAATTTTTTCCCCTTATTTCCAATCCCGAAAAATAACTTTTGTACATTAATTTGTTTATAACGTCATAAACGACTTTCTTTTTATTATTCTTACCCACTGAAAAATATTTATAGAAAGTTTTAGCATATATATAAGATGTTCTTTGATGAATCTGAAAATATTTTATAAAGTGGTACTTATGAACAATTCCATTTGAGCAAAAAATTGCCCCACTGTGCGTGGGCGAGGACTGTACGATTGTATATTGAGCTAAATATAGAGGGTTGAAATTCTGCAAGCTCTCCTATTGCGTGAGTCAAGCAAGAATTGGCATAAAGCTCCGGCTTTCTTTAAATGTCAATTAAGTTTCAGCTGTAGTCCAAGCAGAAATATTTCTGGACTAATGTCTAAAATAGTTGACCAGCGCGAATTTGTAAAATTATGCATATGTCCTGATAAATAATAAACAATTAAACTTACACTAATATAAGACAGTTTAGAGACACAGAATATTTTCAAAAATTGACGACAACAGGTTTTTCGTAAAGAATATTCCAAAACATTCCAAAAAATTTCAGATACCGAATTCATTTTGGGATACATTTTGGGATACATTTCTTCTTATATTTTCGTTTAATTTCGTGGATAAACAGAAACTTGAAAAAATTCAGTCATTGAACAAAATTTCGTTGATTAGTGAACTAGAAAAAAAGTTTTGCATCTGGAAAAAATGGAGAGAAAAAAAACGGTGGGGTTTTTGAGAAAATTCACTTTGAATATTTTCAGAAAAACAAGCGCCATTTTTTTAATTTCGGACTTTTTGAAAATTATCCAACGGATTTCGGAAGAAAAATTCAGTTCAGAAAAAATTTATAAGATTCCAGAATAGTGCATCATAGAAAAGTTAAGAAATTTTTAGAATATTGTGGAATGTAATAAAAGCCACTATGCTGGAATAGACTAAAGTTTATAAAATTTTGTGGAACATTCTAGTGTATTCCAGAATATTGGAGAGGAATACAGAATACTGAAGAAATATTTCAGAATAATATGGAGTACTACGGAAAATTCTAAAACATTCTCAGAAGATATGAAATTATTTTCGAAAAGTTCTGCAAAATTTCGCAAAATTGACTAAATTCTAAAACGTTACAAAAATTTCTGAAATATGCCCGGAAGATTTCAGAATAGAATATTCTAGACAGTCTGGAAATATTCAGAATATTATGGAATGTTTCAGATTATTCTAGTATTCCACAGTATTCTAGAAATTTCTAAACTTTTTCAGAATATTCTGGAACATTCTAAGTGACACTATTAGGTTATTTGACCTAAAAAGATTAAATCAAATTCTAGAATATTCCAAGTCTGACATTGAAATTAAAAGAGAATATTCATGAAAGTAAAATATCGTGAAAGGAATTCAGTAAAAAAGATTGTTAAATATTCCCTGGAAAAGTCGCTCGTTCGCAAAAAAATGTCGTCTATCCGCTTGCCACTTTCTGTGGTGAAAAGCCGTTGAAAAAAATTTATAAAAAAACAACGGAAAACCCAAGCGTTGGCGCTGATTGCGTTGCAATCAAGAGATAACACGCATACAAATTGGTTGCACTGAACAATGTGATTCTTTTGTCTATTTACAAATGACTACGCTCAATGGCATATTGTTACTGCTAATACAGTTGGGCATGAAAATTAGTTCACTTTTCATTATCAGGTAATCTGTTAACTCTGACGAGTTTCATAAATTTGTCACGTAAATCTTCTAACGAATATTTTTTTTAAATATTTCTCTTCTGAGATTTGACATTTAAAATAGTATGGGGATGCCACAGAATAGTTCTGGGCTGAAATAATATTTTTATTTTAATTTATTTCAAAGGAAAAATATGAGACACGTATTTTTCAACCAAAAACTTTTTTTATGAACAGAAGCATACATTTTTTGGAAAAACGAAAAAGCGAATTTTCTTAAAAAGCTTACTTTTTATTACTTCAATTTTTGTATAGATTTATAGTATTATAAAGGTGATAGTCTAAGACCTTCGTCCTTAATAAACTATTTCTTCAGATACAGAAACTCATTTTCTTAAATATTAAATAAAGTTTTCAAAATATCAACCCTTTTTATGTACATTCTGCATTGTATGTCTTAAATAAGCTGAAATAACGTATATTTGAAAAATATATACTGAAAAAATTTGAAAATATCAGATCTTTTAGATTTTCAATTGAAAAATTTATAAAGTTATGATTTAATTAATTTTCTTACTTTACTCAGTAACAGTAATAGTGTACTTGAAGGAAATAAAATTAATCAAAACAATTCATAAAAGATCATTATATCATCGATTTTCTTCTTCAAAATCTGAATTCTGTAACTGTATTTTATACAAATAAACACTGTTAGTAATATAGTGAAATTTAAATATTTATAATGTTATAAAAGAAACGGGAAATTTCACAAAGTTTCAGATACTTTTACTCAAAGGAACCTTAAATTTATGAAATTTGTAACTGAATTTTCCGAAAATTTTCATTGAAATTACGAAATTGTAAGGAAACTTTAGTAAATTCACCTTAAATTACGAAAAAAGTTTGGTAATTTTCTGTTACTTGTAACGACATAAAACAATGTATAATAATATTTAGCAATTGTAACTGAAAAATATAAAAAATATAATTAGCAAAACAAAAAACTCACAAGAAATAAAAATTTCCGAATGTTAAAATTAACAAAAAAATAAATAAATAATAAAATTGCCGAAAATGTTTATTAGCGAAATTGAAATATTCCGAAATTAGTAAGTTCTGAGAATTCCAAACTACTAAATTTTCAAATTTCAGAAAAAAATGATATTAATTATTTTTATCACGTTAAATAGTATTTTATTTTATAGGTGGTATAGTGTAAAATTATGAATGGATTTTTTAAGTTTAAATCTATGCAGCACGTATCACAAATGATCTAAAATAAAATATTGTTCTAACAGTTATATAAAATATTAAATTTATATAATTTTTGTGTTGAGACCACTGAAAAATCCGAATAAACAAAATTCCCGACACTGTAACATTTCCGAAATCGAAAATGACCGACATTATGAAATTATTGAAATATGAAAATCCCCAATTGGAAAATTCCCAAATAATTTATAGAATTGACGAATTTCGGGATTTTAAGAGTTCTGGTTTCAAAGTGTCAGAAATTTGAAATTTTCGAATTTTTATAGTTTAATTAACTTTTACTTCCGGAATATTTCAATTTCATTTACATACAAAAAAATAATAATTTTTCCTACATGAAAGGATAATTTAGCGAGAACGAAGCTCACATAATATTTCCCTCATATTACTATAAATCTAATAAAAATTAAAGGTGCAAAGAAAATTAAATTATGTCAATGTGTACCCAGAAGACAACTTTTTCAAGATGTACCATAGTTATCTCAAGTTAAAGAATGAGCACTGTTAAAAGTTATTTATAAAACCGAGGAAAATATTTCCATTATTAATTTTAACTAATTTTGGAAAGGAAATAATGGTGAACTATAGAAAAAAATATTTTAGGTTAAAAGTCTTCATTTAACAATATTTCTTTAGGGTTTTTTGTTTTGTCTTTACGTTTATGTAAAAGTTGGAATTCTTATTCAATTCTAATGTTGTATGGCTCATTTTATTCCTCAAAAGATTATCTTACAAATCGCTTTGGTACATTTCTTCCAAAAATTTCGTGTAAGAACAATATTTTTTTATAAAAACAACTATTATATAATGCCGAAATGATTTTTTAAAAATTATAACGTACCAAAGAGATTTGCAGTGAATCTTTCAAGCAATAAAACGAGCTTTACAAAGCTAGGATTGTGTAGGAATTTTTAATTTCACCGAAACAGAAATCAAAAACACAAAACTCTAAATAAGTATTGTGAAACAAATAATTTTAATCCAAAATATTTCTTCTGGAGTTCACCTTCAGTTATGTATCACAATTAGTTACAATTAACAATAATAATATTTTTCTGGATTTTATAAATCATTTTAAGAAAATTTTCGTTCATTCTTTCATAATTCACCAAAAAATGCTAGTAGCTCTAATTTCACGAAAAAATTTGTTGGTGAAAAAAATGCGTGTCTCATATTTTGCTTGAATAGCATTTTGGTATTGGTCTAGCATAGTCAAAATTTGCATTATTTGGAATTTCCTGCTTAGCCCTTTTTTTATTTGAGTTTGAATTTTTAGTTTAAATCAAATTATCCCAAGTAGGCCACTATAAATCGAGAGTCGGTTTTTCTTTGTGAAATGAATTTTTTAATAGCTCTTATGTTCCAGAAGGTTTTCTTAGGATTTGGTTGCAAACAAATTTTTTTGCAAAAGTTATTAACAATGAAAATTTATTGTTACAATATGATCAACATTTTTCTTGTGAACAGCTAAACGGATTTTGATGACTCTTAAGTTGAAATTTTTGTTTAAAAACGTACATTCCATAAATCTTTCTTCTGAATATAGAAGTATTCAATTTGTCAAGAAAATATCAATTTGTTTATAAGCGAATGGACTTCTTTTTTCTTTCAAAAGAAATTTTTTTGCACGTTATTTTACATTTTTTCTGGAGAGAAATGCGAAAAGAAATACGAAGTCGTTTCTATTATTTGACGGAATATTTTTTTAATGTGACACGCGAGCGCTCAGAGCATGTTGTGCATCATTAGGATGCTTGATGAATTTAAAATTGCATTTCTTTGATTCACATATTGATTTTTTTCCAGAAAAATTGGGTGGCTACAGTGAAAAGCAGGGTGAAAGGTTTTATCAAGAAATCCGAGAAATGGACTGTGGGTATCAAGGAAAATGGAATGTGAACATGATAACGGACTATTGTTGGGATCTGAAAATAGATGTACCTGTAAAAGGAATAAAAATGAAAATAAATTCACTACACAGGTCATTTTAGAACAAACCAATACGATATTCAAGGAAATCTGACTAAAAATACGTCTACGTACAGAATGTAGAATAATATGCAAAAAAATTCTTTTAAGAGACCAAAAGTACCATTTGTTTATAAAAAATTAGTAATTTTCTCAACAAATTCAATATTTAAATACTCAGAAAGAAGTTTTCTGTAATGTTCGTTTTTATACAAAAATTTGAACGTAAGAATCGTCAAAATCCGTTTAGCTGTACACGAGAAAAATGTTAATCATGTAACATTAAATTTCTATTGTCAATAATATTTGCCAAATTTTTTTTAGGACCAAAACCTGAAGAAATCTTTTCAAACATAAGAGCTATTACAAAATTTATTTTACAGAAAAGAAAAACGACTTTCGATTCATAGTGGTCTACTTGGGATAATTTGACCTGAAATAAAAATTCTAATTCAAGAAAAGTGGTAAGCAGAAAATTGCAATCAATGCAGATTTTGTCTATGCTACACAATTACTACAATGCTATATAGGTTGCTTTTTTGTGTACCTTTTTTGTGTTGCTTTTTTTGTGTGTAAAATTGGATTATTTTACTCGAAATGCAACCAGATCCTGAGCTGCTGATCTGATTTTCATCTAAATTTACACCTCGTTTCTGATACCGAGGAGATAATAATAGCGTTTGAGTGCAAAAAAAAATGATACGGGATCAGTAGAAAGAACAGTGATGGAAATAATGAAACGAAATCTCAGCAAACAGAAAACCGTGTGCATTCAAGTCCATGTTTTAATTACCCTAATTACTCTAGCGACGATGTCGCTCGATCGCTGTGGGAGTTCACGATATACGGAGTCTGTTAAAATAGATAATTACTGACCTGAATCCCGCCATTCCTCAACCTCATAGTCGATTGGCCTCTGTCGTGATTTCTTATTACCGTTCCTCCCTGAGGAAAACAAAAAATTTCCTTTCTTACTTATCAAGTTTTAGAAAAAAGGAACTCTAGTCTCATTTTTATTGATTTTTATTTTATTACTTTTTTTTATTACTTTTCACCTTATTACTTTTTAGGGTTTTGTAGCCTCGGGCAGAAACCCTCATAGTTTCGGTAGGGTATCCGTCCGTTGTAATTTTCTCGCTGGCGGGGAAATGAGGGACAATGAGGGGAGGGAAAGTAGGGAAAGTGAGGGGTGGGTAAGAAGGGGGAATGAGGGAAAATTATGAGAAATGACGAAAGGGGAAGTAGGGGGAATTAGGGAGAATAAGAAGAGGTGAAGTAGAGGAAGTGAGGGGGAAGTAGAGGGAATTAGGGAGAATGAGAAGAGGTGAAGTAGAGGAAGTGAGGGGGAATTAGGGAGAATGAGAAGAGGTGAAGTTGATGAAGTGAGGGGTAAGTAGGAGGAATTAGGGAGAATGAGAAGAGGTGAAGTAGAGGAAGTGAGGGGAAGTGATGGGTGGGTAAGTAGGGGAACTGAAAGAAAATTAGGTTGGGAAATGAGTGGAAGTAAGGGAAAGTAGGGAAAATGATTGAAAGTGAGTGAGAGTAGTGAGGGGTAGTAGGGAGAGGGGTATTAGGGAAGGGCGGGTGAGTGTGGATGAAACGGTAAGGGCTGGGGAAGGGAAGAGGAAGAGAAGAGGAAGAGAAAGTTGAAGAAGGGGTGGAGCGATGGATGAAGTGAGGGGTGAGGAACGTAGGGGAGGAGGAGAGTGAATATATTAGAGGGGATGTTAGAACGACTTCATTAACTTTTCAATAGGCTACAAAACCCTTTTTTTAGACGCTTGGTGCCTACTTTGACAACTTTTCCAAGTACATCCTACCAAATGATTTGCAAGAGTTTCTAATATTTATATTCTAAATATAATTAGAATATCAATATTACAACTTATTTCAAATAATTTAGCGGGATGTACTTAAATTTTTGTATTAATTTTTTTAAGGCTAGAAGTAATAAATGTTCCCATTTTTTTATGTTAAAAGTAATCATCTCTTATGAAAATTAAAGTCGTATAAACGATTTGAAATTTGTTTGTATCTGAAAAATATTTATACCATTCTGCTTTGAAGAAGCCGTTGCAAAAAGTGACACTTGCGTCGTCGTAGTGGAAGGTGCTGGTATTTCTGTAACAAAAAAAAATATATTAGTATCCTTACTACAAAGGAAATCCTCAAGAATATAGTGTTCTAGGAATTTTTATAGAGCGAATTTTCTCTTATTTCAGGATCAAAAAAAAAAACTGGTAGAAATAGTTTTAATATCAAGGAAAGAGAAGTAAGATTCCATGAGAAAAGCAATATCAGTAAATAAAAATTATATCAGCTTGAAACATTTCCCTCGGTACAAGAAATCCCAAAGGTTACATTTGAAAAAATTGAAATTTTTATAAATTTCACTAAAATTGGAATTGAATTTTAAAATATTTGCAGACTTTACAATGTTTCTCCTATTCCCCTGTTTTTCTCTTTTTTACAGAATTCTTCTTTTTTCTCCTGTTTTCAAGAAACTTTCCTCTTCTCTCATTATTTTGCTTAAATTTGAATTGAATTAATAGTATCCAATACGAAAATCCAAATACTTTTGGTTAAAATTGAATTATTTTTTATTGAAAAGTTTAATATTATATTTTTGGTTCAAAATTTATCTTTCTTGTTTAAAAATTTTACTGTTTTGTTCAAAAGTCATCTTTTGATGACAACTACTTAGATTAACTACTTAGACTTACTTTGATTTAACTACTTAGTTCAAAAAATATCATGATTGGTTGAAAATTCAACTATTTAATTTAAATTTTGTCTATTTAGTTGAAAATTCGTTGTTTTTTTTTGTAAAAATTATTTTTTTTTTGCTGAAAATGTATACCTTTGGTATTCCACTTTTAAATAAAAATTGAACTTTTTGGTTGGAAATTGAACTGTTTCTTTAAAATTATGCTATTTAGTTGAAAAGTCAACTACTTGGTTGAAAACTCATTTTTTTGTTGAAAATTCATCTTTTTCGGTAGAAAGTTAACCTTCTTGGTTAAAAATTGAGTTTTTTTTTTAAATTCAACTATTTAGTTGAACTTGTCACTATTGTGCTGAGAATTCATTTTGTTTAAATGAATTTTTTAAAATGAAAATTTAACTATTCCAGTTGAAGATTCATTATTTTAGTTGAAAATTCATCTCGTTGTTACCAAAATTGTATTAGTCCAATTTTGGATGAAAATTGATCTTTTTTATTTAAAAATTCAATTGCTTAATGGAAAATTTTTGTATTTTGTTTCAAATTCATCTTTCTCGGTGGAAAATGAATCTTGGTTACAAAAATTCATAATTTTTTTTTGTTTCAAAATTCCAATATATAATTGAAACTTTCTTGCTCTCTTCACTGAAAAATGTTTGTTAAAAATTCCACTTTGTTGTTGAAATTTCGCGTTTTTTGTTTGAAGATATAACTATTTGGTTGTAAATTAACTTTTTTTGTTGAAAATTCATATTTTCTAGTAGAAAAATCAACTTTTCTCTACAAAAATCCTCTTTTTTGCTAAAAAAAATCAACAGTTTTGTAGGAAATTAAACTATTTGGTTGAAAGTTTACTTTTCTGTTGAAAGTAATACTTTTGGATGAAATTTGAACTATTTAGGTAGAAATTGAACTACTTTTTTTAAAATTTATCTAATTAGCAGAAAATTAATTTTTTTGTTGAAAAATAATATTTTTGGGTTCAAAATTCCACTGTTTTGTATATATTTTGTTTTTTGGCTTTAAAATTCAACAATGTTGAATTTGTATATTGAAAATTCTAATATTTTTTGTCAAAAATTTAATTATTTCGTTCAAAATTCAATTATTTTGTTAAAATCCAATGTATTTCGCATTGAATTGAATAAGGTATCTGAATTAATTTTATTTAAAAGAAAAAATTCCTCTGTTTGTGAAAAATCAGCCTATTTCCCCCGTTTTGAGAGCATTTTGGGCCGTGAAGTCTGGATTTGAACTCACCATCTAATTTAATGACTCCATCCGTTCCTCCTAAAGAATTTTGTGCGACACATTTGTACGAACCGAAGTCTCTGGGTCCGACATTTCTGATCTTGAGTAACATGTATTGATTGTAATCACTTTTTGTAGAAATCGCTTCGTACTTGTCTCCTGCAACGGAACGGTAATTGCCTGGGCAAGTAAAATCAAATTCTTTTATCACATGAAGGAATGTAAACACAAGCAGACAAGATCTCGACTCACGTTCAACTCTCGAGATGTGTAGTTAAGAAAAAAGTTTCACAGTTTGCCAATTTCAAAGATACGGATCTTCGATATTGAGAAGTAACTTTTCTTGTTTGCCATTTTTGATGTCCTCTACACTTATCAACAGTCAGCGAAAGCTGAATAAAACTTGAGGGAGAGACAGAAGTGAAACGAAAGTAAATAAACGAGTTTTCACTTTATCAAAAGTTCAAAAAATATTTATCAGTGAACGATTTTATCCATTATCACTGGTCTGTGGAACGAGAAATAAATGTAATTCATCGGGAATCGGAAATATTTATTTCTTAAGAATTTTTCCTGGAAATCGAAGCCCAATTCTTTTCAGATTTTTTGCTTATGAAGTTTTTAATGACAAACGAGTCTTTGGATTATTTATTTGTATACTTTTCCGATAATAATACTTTGAATCGGATAATTTTCAACTTGAAGCATTCTAAATTGAATAGTCGATTCTTGATGAAATGATGAGGACCTTTTTTCTCGACATTTTTTTTTTACCACTTTTGAAGTAAACCTGACAAACAGTTTTTATTGAAAACATTTTCTTTCATTGTTATATCAGTTCGTCATAATTTAGCCAATTCTTAGAATTTTCGGATGAAATTTGCAAGAAGTATTCTTCAGGATATTCTGCGATCGGAAGAGTAAATAACATGTGGACATTTTTGTTTAAACAAAAGTTATGCATTTTTGACTGACACATAGCATGAATCATGCGTTCATATATATAAGCTCATGAAAAGTCGAGCGAACTTCTAAAAGAAATAACTTCCAGCGGGAAAGTAATTTAGAATGGTATAAAATACATTTTCTATGAAAAGAATGATTTAAAATGACTCGTAATTAAGTATTTATAATTTGGTTTTTATATTGACAACAAGATATTTGTTTGACTCAACCAATTTTTTTAGCTATTTCAACCAAATCTCTTTTTAGGTGAACTATTTGGTTGTATCAGCGAAAATATTTCGTTGGATCAATCAAATATTTTGTTGAATCAACCAAACTTTGTTTGATTCAACCAACTTTTCATGTATATCCAAGAAGACAGTTTTTTTGATTCAAGAACATTTTTTTCTAAGTGTATCAGCTTGGTGAGTTTTCGCGGAAATTAATTTACTTTATTAAATTTCGCTAAATGAAGAATATTTCATCTCGAGCAAAAAAGTAAACCATTTAAAGAAAAGACGGTAATAAATAAGCATTTTATTTAAAAAATTGTTCAAATAATCAACAGTATTTTGTCATTTTTGAAACATGACATCAGCGAGTCAATAGCTAGACATTTCTGGTTGATTCCATGCAAAAAATTGAGCCTATTGATGGAAAAATATAAACAAAAATATTTTTGTATAAGAATCGTTCAAATAATTAACATTCGCTCAGAATTAAAAAAATATGACATCAAGAAATAATTTGTATGATATTTTTAGTTGATTCGTTAAAAAAATGAGACTATTATTAGAAAAAAGATGAAAATACGCATTTGTTGATAGAAAATGTTTAAATAATTAAGAGCCATTGTTAATTCAGAAAATATAACAGTACTAAACCACTACAAGAAATTTGTAGTCGATTCTGTAAAGACGATTGAGTCTATTCATGGAAGAATGATAAATATAAACATTTGTTTCTAAGAATTGTTTAAATAAATAAAATCTTTCATCAAATCACTAAATATGACAACAGAGAGTTATTGAAAATACATTTTCAATTTATTCTGCAAAAAAATTGAGCCTATTTATTGATACATTGCCAAACTGCGTATTTGTTTACAACAATTGTTCCAATAATTTAAAAAAATACTGAACTTAACTCATCGTAATCGTACATTAATTTCTCTCATATTTTATGCAAAAATAAAAAATTTCAACACATACTCATTGGAAATTTTAAAGGAATGACTTTTCAAAAATTAATTTGTTTATAACATCCTGAAATATTTTTTTCTTATTCCAACACATTATAAATTATTTTTGTATGGTTATTAAACTGATATGGGACCTGTTTTGTATAATTTCAAAACCTTCAATTAGTGGCACACTTAAAAAGTTATTAATTAAAAAATAAAAATTTATTTTTCATTAAACAAAAAATGTTGCTTTCTCTGGAATTATTTTTCAATAGATGTCCATTCTACCCAAAATCCGTTGCAAATTTGATTGTCGAGCGATTTTTGTCAAAAAAAAGTACTTTTTGGCACACTCTGAAACCGCGTCGAGTGAAAATAAATTGGCCCGTCGGAAGTTTTTTTTTCCACAATTCGTTTTGAGATATCAATGTATTATTTATGCCCGTAGATCATTATAAAGAATATTTCCTCTAAATTTTAGCAAAAAATTCCTAGAATTGGCTAAATTACGGCGAGCTGAAGTAAAAAAAAGACAACAAAATTTGGTTTCTTAAAAAATCGGGGTTTCGGGTTTATTTTGCAAATGGCAAAAGCTTCAATTTGTTATCCAAAGAATAAAGATGCGAAATTAAATTTCCTATAATAATATATTTTTTTTAAATCACAATTCGTTTTTTTTTCAAAGTCTGCAGACACTTTTTTCAATCAGACAATATCTTCTGTTCGTTCTTTGGATTTAAAAACTTAAATTTTTGAAAATTAAAAAATAATGTTTCCTGTTGGTTCAAAATTTCTGGAAATTTATTTCTATGTACGATTCCTACTTGTGAAGACTAATATAAAATTCGAAATTCAAAAGAAAATTGTTTGTTTAATTTAGAATTTTTTGAAAATGTTCAAGAAACATGTTTTTGTCTGAATTAGGTATAAACACACACATTTTGGAAAAAGTTGAACATATTGAACCTGAAATTTCTTCTGCCAGAACCACAGAAACATGTTATCATTCTGCTTTTGCAGAAATAATTTTTTTCGTCATTTACGAATTTTTGGTATATTGGAATTTTTATTCGCGATTTTTGAATGTTTTAAACACTAGGAAAAAATTTATTACGGAGAATGAAGAATAATAAAATGTTTCTTTGACTCAAGCTGAAGAAATTCCAGATTCGACATATTCAAATTTTTCTAAAAAAGTGTGTATTTAAGTCAACCCAGAAAACATGCTTTTGCACATTTTAAATAAATTCTAAATTGATGAGAGTTTTTTTTATTTATAATTTTACATTAGTGTTTACTTGTAATAACTGTGGATATGAAAAAAATTCCCAGAATTCTTTAATTGATAGGAAACATTTTTTTGATTTTCAATAATTTGAATTTTTCAATTCAAAGAACGAACAAAAAAGATATTGTCTGATCGAAAAAAGGTTTTGCAAGTGAAGAGTTGGCATAAGTGGCCAAATTTTACGGGGTAAAAGTTCAATCAGATAAAAAGTCGAAAAAGAAAAGGCCTATTTTAGAATCCGGCCCCTCAATTTCAACTCAACATTTCTTAATTTTTGAAATTTACAATATGTAAAAAAGTTGCAGAATGATGTGTGCTATTAAAAATAGTTCAATTTTGTTGACAACTTGTTTTGCATTCCAGAAACAAAGATTCAGTTATTTCATTTTAGATTATTGCTCTCAGTACTGATTTCCGATATTTTCCCTTTCCTCCCTAGTGCGCAGGGACTTTGCATTACTAATTTTCATCTCAATTTTATTCCTCACCGTGCTTTAATTAAGCTTAGAAGACACATAGATTTCGTTTTCCTCAATTTAAAAAGGGTTTCTTCGGCTGTTTGGGAAAGCTCACAACCTCGACTATACAAACATACAAATAAAAATTGTTTAACTTTTGCAATGTACAGTTAGCGAAAACTGCAGAATGATAAAGAATGCGATTCAAAATAATTTAAATGCAATCACCGCTATTTCAAATTCCAAAATAAAGTTTCCATCATTCGATTTCAGAATTGCTATTAATACTGATTTTCGGTATTTTCCGTTTTGCTCCCTAGTGCGCAGTGACTTTGCATTACTAATTTTTCTCTCTATTTTATTCCTTTTGTTTGAAAAAACAGATTCTCATGTGAAATATGTCATGTGCATTAAACTAACTCAATTCACAAACAGAATGCAACTAATTTGCATTGGACTGGGGAGTAAATCTGAATATCTGCTAAATATTAATGTAAAATTACAACTTTCTCTCGTTGAGAGAATACAAGGTGGTAAATTAGATTACTCTTTAATTTCAGAGACAATCGACATGTCACTCTTCTTAGGCGAGCCTTGACGACGTCCTTTAATTTGAAATCTCATTGTCACGATGCACTGCAATCACGTTTCGCGGAAATCTCATCTTTCTGACCCCTCCCCCTCCCCCAAACTCAAATCTGAATGCAGTATGTGACATTTCCGGAACATATTGCCATCGAGGTGATTCTGGTTGGGTAGTCGCGTCACGCACTTTGTGTTGATTGCTTGCTTTAATTTTCTGTTCATTTCATTTCCCCTTTTCTCTCGGCTACTGTCCCGCTTGAGCGGCTTTATTCTGTGAAAACTACATGTTCTATTCAAATTTTCTGCGACACGAAATAAACAAAAAATGTATCATGGCGAAAACGAGAAACGAGCTTTCGAAATGAACGTGAGTGAGATCCGCCCCATGTGAAAAGACTCTGCAGAGTGTTCCATGAAAATTTTTATTGAATAATATAGCGTTTTTATAATTTTATTGCTGTGAATCTGATTTAGTGACAGTCAATAAATATATAAATGTATTCAGAAGCGTCCATTAATTACGTTAGGATGACTTTTTAAATTTTAGACCCACTTTTATTTTTATACTGATTTTTTTTATTTTAAAAGAGATTTCAGAAGATTTCAATAGGTTTGAACAATCTTCAGTGAAATTAAATTTATTCAGAAAAAAAGATCTTCTCCTTTAACTCCACTGGGATACGAACACCAGATCAACTGATTTCTGGTCAGGTGCTCTAACCATTGAGCTACTAGAGAGATCGGAGGAAGAAACCTTTTTCTGAAATACGCTTTATTATGCAAGATGTTATATACAAATCAGTTTTTACTAGGAATACGTATTATCTTTTGAGATGGTAATAATCGATTCAAAGAGAAATCCTTTCACACACACTGTGAAAATGGAAATCTACAATATCGATCAAAGTTATATCCTCCAATACAGAAAATATTTAACGTCCTCAAACTAGATGGAGTTGTAAATTAAAAATTTTTGAAATCAAATGTATTCAGAAAAAAGATCTCCTTTCACTCCGCTCGGAAAGGAGAAGATCTTTTTTTCTGAATAAATTTAATTTCAAAATTTTTTTTGGATTTCCATTTTCACAGTGTGTGTGAAAGGATTTCTCTTTGGATCGATTGTTACCATCTCTGATGATAATACAGATTCCTAGTAAAAATTTTCAGTGATTTCAAAGGATTTTAACTGATTTCAAGAGATATTAAAGCATTTCAAATGACTGGAAAGTATTATTCCGAAGAATTACAAAATTTTACAAAATTATTAGTTACAAAAATATCAGGGTTATTTCAAACGATTACAAGAGATTACCAGAGGCTTAACATCTTTTAAATGATTTTTGAAGATTTCAAGAATATGCAGATTATACCTATTACCTAATTTCATGAAAAATCTCAATTTTTTTAGGGGCTATATATGATTTTCAGCGAAGGATTTTAAAGAATTTTAAGATATTTAAAAAAAATTTAAGATATTTAAAGGGCTTGTCATGATTTTAAAAGATTCCAAAGTATATCGACGGATCTTGGAGGTTATCGGAAGATTTAAAAATATTTAATGAAATTTCAAAGAATTTCCGAATAATATAAAGGATTTAAAGGAATGATGTGAATTTTTTGTTGGTTTTCAAAAGATTTGAAGGATTTGAAGGGATTCCGAAAGATTCCCACGTATTTGCAAGATTTCATTGAATTTTAAGGGACTTGAATAGATTTCAAGGGATCTGGTAATATTTTGAAATATTCCATGAAATTTCAAAGATTTTAAACGATTTTTAGAGACTTTAAGGGATATCCATGGACTTTTAAGCATTAAAAGGAATTTTTACAGAACTTTGAAGATTTCAATCGATTTTCAGACTTTTGAAAGATTTTGTGGAATCTCAAACAATTCTAAGGGATTTTAAAAGACGATGTACGATATCCATGCAGTTTAAAGAATTTCAACAAATATTTAAGGGACATTATTATGGATTTTTATTAAATTTTGAAGAATTCAATTGATTTCAAAAATTTCAAAAGATTTTACGTAATTTTAAAGAATTGTAAGGAACTTTCAGAGTATTTAAGGTATGTCAAGAATTTGAAGATATTACGTAGTAAAATTTTAGGGAGAATATCAATTTTTAAAGGGATTTACAGAATTTTAGTAGACTTTAATGAGTTTATTCGGACTTCACGTGATTTCAAGATATACCAAAGAATATCGACGGATTTTCAGAAATTTTTAGGGATTATCAAAGATCTTAAGAAATTTCGAAATATTTCAAAATAAGTCCAGGGATTTTAATTCAAGTGATACCGAAGTATTGTTTCGAATTTTCAATTATGTCAGGAGATTTTATTGGAATTTCGAAGACTGGAAGGGATATCATAATATTTCAAAATTTTTTGTAAATCTCAATGGATTTTAATAAGTTTTGAGAGATTTGAAAGTCTTTGATGATTTTACGGAAATCGAAAAGATTTTAAAGCATATCTGCGTATTTTAGAGGATTTCGTAAGATTTTAAAAGATGCAACAAAATTTCAAAGAATTTCAAAATAATATAAATGATTTCAAGGAATTTAAATATAATTTAATAGCTTTTAAAAAATTGTAGAATATTTCAAGTGTTTTTTAAGGGTTATGTAAATATTTCCACACATTTTAATGACTTCAATACATTTTAAAGGGATTTCATACACTTCCATTTTCAAGGAATGTCGTAATATCTTGAAACATTTCATAGAATTTTAGGTATTTTAATTGCTTTTCAGGGATTTTAAGGGATTTTTATGGGATTTGAAGCATTATAAGGGATTTTCACGGAATTTTGAAAATTTCAAGCGATTTCAAGTATTGCAAAAGATTATGAGGTATAATAACATACAAAGTATTTTTAGCAGCCAAAAAAAGCTTCAAATGACATATTTAAAAAAAAAAAAGATTTCGCCGACCCCCCTCTCAACAAATTCATACAGAATTAGTGGACGCTCCCTTAATAAAAACGTGTAAATCTGAATTTTTATCAAACAAATGATGATAGTTGTGATGATTGAATTATTATTTAGACTGAATTTTCATGGAGAGCTCTGAATCGAATTTTTCAAGTGGGATGCTGTAAAGATGTTGAATTAAAATATAAAATTACCAGAAACAATCATGTCCCCATGCTCGGTTGTCCAATAGTTTATTGAGTCTGGGTAAGCTTCTGTGTGACACTCCAACGTGACATCTTGCCCGATGTAAGCTCCTTCCAATTGGTTTGGTATCGATAACATTGGAGGAACTGTTCGACAGAAAAAAAGAACACGGGAAAATTAAAACTTGAATCGATGAAATGTAATTAAATCAAACATTGGAAAAATATTCCATCAATTAAAGTACTGAAGCATCAAAGGGAAGGAATCGAAGTAGAAAAGAAAAATTGAAATTCGAATTTATAAGGAAAAACCTAATTATTTTGACTTCTTCCAGACCTAATAGTAATAGTGATAGACATAAATGGTCTGCAAGAAGTCAAAAAAATAAAGTTTTTCCTTATAAATTACAATTTATTGTTTCCCAGGCGTTATATTAAGAATATACATTCCGAAGTTCTTTAAATGTATGTATATATAAAAAATCATATTGTTTTATCAAAGGCTTCCCTAATGACGTGAAACATTTATTTTTCAAAGTTTCATATCATTCCGAAATTCGGAATGAATAGTTAATTATTTTCCATGAGTTTGGCTAGTCGTCTCGAATTACCACTAGTCCATCCCCTTTCTCAAATTTTTTTCGGGACGACTAAATGCAGCCTTTATTTTTACACAAATTTTATAATTAAAATTCACCAAAATTAGTCAAACTTTTTTTGAATTTTAATTACAAAGACGAAGAAATAATTTCCACATTCCTTCTGATCCTGAATTTCTTTTATTTCGAGATTAACTCATATGAGAGGGATTATACACATTAGCTTTAGCTCCGCGTATAATACTGCATTCAGAAGATAATATAGTTAATGGAGGATAAGGAAAGACGCTTTATCCAGCTTTCAAATCCGACCATAATATTATGAACAGACAAATCATAAATCATTTAGTTTTTTTCGATCAAATCAAGAGAGATTGGTAGTTAATATCTAGATGAAAGCATTCAATTGAGGTTGATAGTTTTCTTTAAACCTTTGCAAATTTCATTTTTATGAGTAATTTCTAAAGTATTAACAAAAGCCCGTACTCAACTTATTCCTTGTATTAAAATTTCAAGAAAAGCCCTATGATTATAAATATCTAGGTTATTTTTCTTCAAGCAAATACATTATTCATAAAAAAAAAGATTCTGTAAATTATTTTTCAGAAGATTTGAATAAAGACAATTTTTACAAATTTGTACAAATAATCATTTTCAAGTTATAGCGTTATGAAAAATTTAGGTTGCTCTAAAATTGACCTATTTGAAGGTAAATATTTCAGAACCTACTGAACCAAAAGATTAAAAAAACTCCACACAGGGAAAATAAATAAATCAATAACTTTTTTTGTTAATAATTCATAGTTTTAAGAATGAAAATTCAACTGTTTTCTAAAAAATGTGTCTTTTCGTTTGAATCTTCATCAATTTGGTTGTAAATTGAACTGTTTAGTTAAATTATTTTATCATTTTTCTTGGTTGAAACTTCATCCAAATACTCTGTTGAACTTCTTTGTTGAAAATTCGTTTTTTAAGAGTCACCTCTTTGGTTGAAAATTTAATTATCTTGTTGAAAATTCATGCTTCTTGATTTTGAATTAACTTTCTTGTTAAAAATTCATTTTTTCCATTTTAAAGTAAACTATTTTCTAAAACTTCCGACTTTTAAGCTTGAAAACTGTACTCTTCTGTTGAAAATTCTTCCTCTCAGGTAGAAAAATATTATACCTTGTCCAAAATTGATGTATTCGGTTGGGTATTTAACTATTCAGTTGAAAAGGGTCTTTTTTCTTCGAATTGAATGGATTGAAAATTAGTTTTCTTTTATTGAAAAGTAATTTTTAAACTCAAAATTGAGCTCTTTAATTTTTGGATGAGATAGAACCTTCTTAGTTCAAAACTAATCTTGTTTATTGAACATTCAACTACTTAGTTGATTGTTGAACTCTTTTGTTCAAAATTAATTTTTTTTAAATATTTATAATTCAAGTTAAAAATTGAAGTCTGTTGTTGAAGATTTAACTGTTTTATTTATAATTCATATTTTTTGATTGAACTCAACAATTTTTTATTCAAATTAAAACCTTTTTTGGTTGGAATATCAAATATTACATGTTTCTTTCAGAATTCATCTGTTTTTGTTGAAAAAACAACTACTTAGTTTGAAGGTAAACTTCTTTGTTAAAACTCCTTTATTTTGTTGTTGAAGATTTATCATTTTAATTAAAAATTTATCTCTTTGGTTGATATTTTAACCAATTTTGTTGAAAATACGATTTTATTGGTTAAGAATAAATTTTTTTGACTGAAAATGTAACTATTCCATTTTTTGTTTGAAAATTATATCTTTTATTCAAAATTGATATTTTATACTCAAAAATTCAACTATTTGGTCCAAAATTCATGTATTTTGTGGAAAATTGAACTATTTAGTTAAAAATTGAATAATTTTTTGGAAATCTCTACTGTTTGGTAGAAAAATAACTTTTTTGTTGAAAGTTTATGATTTCGGGTTGAAAATGTAACCGTTTTGTACAAAATTAATGAATTTTGTGGAAAATTCGTCTTCATGGGTAGACGAATGATCTTCCTTGTTAATAATTCATCTTTTTAGTTGAGGATTTAATTTTCGTTTGTTTGCCTTTTTTGGTAGAATTTAACTTGTTGGAAATTCCTGTTTATTTTTGGTTGAAAATTAATTTTTTAATCTGAAAATTAATTATGCTATCTTTGGTTAAAAACTTACCTTTTTGAGTTAAAAATTCAACTATTTGGTTGGAAATAAATCTTTTTTAATTCCAAATTAAGTTTCTGATTGAAAATGCACCTTTTCGAGTATAACAGTCAAATCTTTTAAAAAATATTCGACATTTTAGCTTGAAAGCTTAACACTCTTTTGCTGAAAATTCATCTTTTTTTGATAAAAAATTGATCTTATTGGGTGAAAATTTATCTTTCTGGGTCAAGAATTCAGCTATTTGTATAAAAATTCAACTGATTTGTTAAAAATGCAATTATTTTGTTCAAGGCCTCTGTTTTGGTTAAAAATTTAATTGTTGTATTGAAAATTCGTGCTTTTGGATTGAAAATACATTCTTCATGGTAGAAAAATCATCCTTTTTGGTGTGGTTGAAATATCAACTATTACATTTTTTGTTCAGAATTCATCTTTTGGTAAAAAAAAACCTTTTTGTTTGATTTTTTTTTAAATTAATTTTTCAACAAAAAATTTATTTGTTTTAATCTTGGTTGAGAATCAATCTCTCTTAGTGGTGAAAATTCAACTATTTTCATTGAAAATTTAACAGTTTGATTGAATGTTCGTCCTCTTGGATTAAAAATTCATCTTTTATGGTATGAAAGTCATATTTCTGTTTGAAAATTCGTTTTTTTTTTTTTTTTTTAAATTGATTTTTTCGACTGAAAATTCAACCGTCAAATTATTAGTTTAAAATCGATCGGTTTTATTTCAAAATTCAACAATTTGGTTGAAAATGCAACATATTTTTTCTGAATTGGTCTTCTTTGGTAAAAAGATTAAGGTTCGTAATTGAAAATTCATCTAATTGGATGTAAGTTGAACTACATTGTTAAACATGCATTTTATAACTAAATATTTTGTTGATAATTCTTTTTTTTCTGGTTGAAAATTAAATTTTTCAACCACAAATTTGAATATCTATTCTTTGTTTGAATTGATCGTTTTAAACTTGAAATTAAACTATTTAGATGCAAAATTCAACTTTTTTCTTGAAAAGTCAACTATTTGGTTGAAAATTAACTTTTTGGTCGAAACTTAACTTTTTGGTTGAAACTTAACTTTTTGGTTGAAAATTAACTTCTTGGTTGAGACTCATAGTTTCTGGTTGATAATTCATCTCATTTGGCTGAAATTTTTTTCTCGAATGTACAATTGTAACTGGTTGAAACTTAAAAATTCATTTCTTTTGGTGGAAATTTAATCTTTGAAATTTAAGAATTTTAAATTAGATTAAAACCAAATTCAAAGTTCCATTTAACGTCCAATACTCAAGTTAATGTATAGAATTCCTGAAAATAAAACAAGAATCTAACAATCAAATTTGGACAACCACCACAAAATGCTCCTATTGCAATTCCTAAAAACAAAACAAAAATTTGTTTCTTTGGACAAAAATAAAAAAGAGGCAAGAAAAATGAGAAGGCAACCAACCACATCCCCTTCCTTCTCTTCTCTTCCCCTTTTTTCTTTCATTCGTCTTTTTTATTTTTATTATCATCAAATCACAATATGAAAGCATGCACAATATCTACCTAATTTGACTTGGATCTCAGGTATCAAGGCGATAGCGTCCTTGTTTCGTCGCTGTTCCCACCTGCTCTAATTTTTCTTACCTTGATAAGGGTGCTGTATGAGCACCGAAACGTTGTTAAATATTGTGTATGCTTTCATATTGTGATTTGATAATAATAAAAATAAAAAAAACGAAAGACAGAAAAAAAAGAGAAGGAAGGGGATGTGGTTGGTTGCCTTCTCATTTGTCTTTCCTCTTTTTTATTTTTGTCCAAAGAAACAAATTTTTGTTTTGTTTTTAGGAATTGCAATAGGAGCATTTTGTGGTGGTTGTCCAAATTTGATCGTTAGATTCTTGTTTTATTTTCAGGAATTCTATCCATTAATTTAATCTTTTTTCGTTAAAATATCAACCAACAATAGCCTCAATTTGGTAAAGTAGTTTATGGCCGGAGCCTTATTACGCCTGGAAGCGAAAGTACCTTCTTTGTAGAGAATCTTCAATACACTGTTAAATTAAACCATAAAAAAAATGTCTCTCCAGCTTCAAAGGCACTTGCATTGTCCAGCTGAAGTTCATTGCCTAGTAAATTGTAGGAGACAAGGTGCAGCCGTATCAATGGCAATAACGTGCTGTGGGACGTATGAGCGTACATCGAGCATATCTGGGTCAAGTAGCCGGCAGTAAATTGGGAGCTTAATGAGACGTTGAAAACCAGCCTAATGCATCGCACACCACACCCGCAGGAGAGTCAGTCGGTCCTCTTTATTGCCATGCGCGTGGAATGCTCATGCGACCTAGGTGTCTGTTCTACCGGCAATCGCATAGAATTCAATGGGTTGACAATGGCCAGGATCCTACCTTCGACCATGTCGGCTATCCCAATAGCTTTACAAGGATTAGGTTACTACCCGATATGTATTTGTATTCGTATTTGTATTCGTATTTATATTCATTGGCCACGCTCAATCAACATCAGTCAAAAGTCAGAACAAATTTAAGCCACGGCACCAACCCTTACATTTACAAACGAATTGCCATTAAGAAACTATTTAGTATATTCCCATGAGCCTCATTAGAATTATAACTTTCAATGGGTTTCTTCAAACCTACCCAATTAGAGGCACTTTACATTTATCATTAAGGTATAATCAAATTTAGATTAACATGCGATCGATTATGAATCTTTTAGGGCCCGTTCAGCCACTATGTCACACTGCCAAGGGGGGTATTGGATTTATAACAATTTGTCATGAAGGGGAGAGGAATTAATGCATAATGTGACATGACAAATGAAAAATAGAAAGGTGAATAAGAATTTTTTAAAATCATAAAAATGAGGGTTTTTATTGGGCGTGACAACGGGCGTATTCGGGTCCTAAAAAAGTATAATTAATTTGGAATCGATCGACATGCAGCTTGGTTACCCGCGCTCGAAAAAAAGGTTTCAAAAATTGTTGGTTTGCAGAGTTTTGAAATTTTATTGAGTTTCAATTTTTTTATACATACCTGGAGGTCCAAAAAGTCTTCCAAATTTTTTTCGGATTTTACTCTATGATTTTCTGAGAGATAATTCCTATTTTATTTACTTCAACTTTAACCATTTTTCTGAGCATGTGTGGGTCTTTTAAACACAGAAATACACTAGAAAAAAAATCTACAAGACCCAGGAATCGAAACTGGCAATATAGCGAATTCAAAATTTTGTGATTATGGTATTTCATGAACTTATCTTTATAAAATGTAGTCGAAATATTTTTTGAGCATGTGTGGGTTTTTCAAACATAGAAAAACACTAGAAAAAAAATCCACAGACCCAGGAATGGAAATTGGCAATAGAGCGAATTTTTAAAATTTTGATTTTGGTATTTTATGAACTTGTCTTCATAACGTGTACTTTAAACATTTTTCTGAGCATGTTTGGTTTTTTTAGACATAGAAATACACTAGAAAATAATCGACCAGACCCAGGAAACAAAATTGGCAATAGAACGAATTTTCAAAATTTTGATTTTGGTATTTTATGAATTTATCTTTATAACTTGTAGTTTAAACATTTTTCTGAGCATGTGTGGGGTTTTTAAACATAGATATACACAAGAAAAACAAAATCTACAAGACCCAGGAATCGAAATTTGAATGACAGCAAACTTTCTTATATCGGAATTTTGTATCTAATAGAATGATTTTTTTTTATTTATAAGCTTAACATTTTTCGAGCTTGTGTGGAATTTTTAAGCGTAGAAATTCACTAGAAAAAAAGTCGACAAGATCCAGGAATCTTAATTGACAATAACAACTTTTAAAAATGCTGAAACGGTGTTTCTTGAATTTAAATGTTACCTGTGAACCTAATTTCCTTAGATGCAATTCTTGTTGGAACTGAAAGATGACATCGTTCTCTGCTCATGCAATTTCACCCAATTTCTTCTTTTTTCATGCAATTTCAAAAAATATTAAACTTGAAAAAAAAATGTTAAAAAAATGCTAAAAAAATTTTAAACTTATAAAAAAAAATAATTCTGTTCGATACAAAGTTCCGAAATAAGGAAATTTGCTGTAATTCCAATTTCGATTCCTGGGTCTTTACGATTTTTTTAATAGTCTATTTCTATGTTCAAAGAACCCACACGCATCCTCAGAAAAATGTTTAAACTACAAGTTATAAAGATAAGTTCCTAAAATACCAAAATCAAAATTTTAAATATTTGCTCTATTGCCAATTTCGATACCTGGGTCTTGTGGATTTCTTTGCTATTGTATTTCTGTGTTTAAAAATTCCAAACATGCTCATAAAAATGTTTAAACTACAAGTAATGAAGATAAGTTCACAAAATACCAAAATCAAAATTTTAAAAATTTTCTGTATTGCCAATTTCGATTCCTGGGTCTTGGGGATTTTTTTTCTCATGCATTTTTGTCACTAAAAAGTTTTCAAGTACCTCAAATAATTCTCCTCCTATTTGCAAACGTAGTAAACAAAATTCCGAAAACAATAGTAAATTAAATAGAAATTATCGTCAGAAAATTATAGACTAGAATCCGAAAAAATTTGAGAATACTTGTTTGCCCTCCAGGTATGTAAAAAAATTGAAACTCAATAAAATTTAAAAACTCTGCAAAGAAGAAATTTTTGAAACCTTTCTTTCGAGCGCGACTAACTAAGCCGCATGTCGATCGATTCCAAATTAATTATACTTTTTTAGGACCTCAGTACGCTACTTTTCCGCGTTGTAGCGATTTCTAATTCCAAAATTATTTATTTATTTTTATTATTATTTAGATCCTTTGTCAATGAATTTCTCTTTTTCCCTGTTTTCAAGAAACTTCCCCTTTTTCCCCTTTTTATCTTTTTTTTTTAGTTTATAATTCATCTCTTTTGGTTAAAAATTCTACTATGTGGTTGAAGCTGAAACTATTTTGTTGGAAATTGTTTTTTTCAAATTGAAAATTAATTTTATCACCTAAAAATTTATCTAATCTATTTTTGGCTGGGAATTGATTATTTTTAGTTGAATATTCAACTAATTAATTTTTCATATAGGATTTATCTTTTTGGTTCACAATTCTACTATTCATTTAAAAGTTAAACTTTTTTCTTTAAACAACATTTTATTGGTTGAAGATTCAACTATTTTGCTAAAAAATTAATTTTTTTTTCTTTTGAAAATTAATTTTTTCAACTGCAAATTTATCTATTACTTTTATCGTTGAAAATCAATCGTTTTCAGTTGAAAATTTACCTATTTAATTTTTCATTGAGAATTCTTTTTTTTTTTGGTTCAAAATTAAACTACTTTGTTGAAAATTTAAATAATTTGAAAAAATTGATTTTATTACTTCAAGATCTATGTATCTTTTTCATCTTAAAATTCAACAATTTATTTGAAAATGTTTGGATCTTATTATGAATTGGTCATTTTTCGTAAACAAACTTTTTAAAAATATTTTACATAAATAATTTTCCCTGGTTACAAATTCATCATTTCGAGTCTAAAAGTCAAATAAACAAACAAAAATTTTCTTGACCACAAATTCATCTAATTTGTTGAAAATTTAATCACTTTGCTAAAAATTCATTTTATGACAAAAATATTTTATGAAAAATTCGTTGTGTTTTTATTGGAAAACAATTTTCTTAATGCAAAATTAAATATTTTGTTGTTTTTGTTAAAATTGATCGTTTTTAGTTTCAAAATTCAACTATTTGGTTAAAAAAAAATTCAACTTGTTTTTTGAAAATTTATCTTTTTGTGTTGAAAATTTAAATATTAAGTTGAAAGTTTGCTTTTTAGTTGAAGATTACCCTTCTGGTTTGAAATTCATATTTTCCAGTTGAAACTTCGACTGTTTTCTAAATAATTCGCCTTCTTGGTTTAACAATTCAGTAATTGGGTTGCCATTTTTTTCCTTTGACTGTAAAATCATTTTTAGTTGAAAATTTAATTCTCTTGCTGTTAATGAATCTCTTTTGATAGAAATTTTTTTTTTTTTTTGTTAAAAATGCAACTTTTCGGTTTCAAATTAACTTGTTTTGATCGAAATTCAAGCTTTTCTTGGTTAAATTCGATTGTTTTTTATTTAAAATTTAAATACTTTTTTAGTTGCAGTATCAACTATTATATTCTTTGTTAAGCATGACTCTTTTTTGGATAAAAATTCATTTCAGTTGTTGAAGATCCATCTCTGGGATAATTTTAATGTTTTGTGGGAAGTTCGTTTGATTTTTGTTGCAGATTAATTTTTCAACTGCAAATTTAACTATTTCATTTTTAGTGGAGAATTCATCTTTTTGGCTGAATTCGACTGTTTTTGATTTAAAATAAAAATACTTTTTTGGTTGAAATCTCAAATTTTATATTTTTTCTGAAGAATAAATCTTTTTTTTTTAATTCAACTACTTGGTCAAGAGTTAAACATCTTTTGTTGAAGATTAAACTATTTTTTTATGAAGATATCTTTTTTGTATAAAATTCAACAATCTTCTTGAAAATCCGTCCTTTTGGCTTGAAAGTTCAACTATTTGGTTGAAAAATAATTTTCCTTGGTTACAAATTCATCATTTCGAGTCTAAAAGTCAACTTTTTTCCAAAAAGTTAGACTTTTTCGCGTGAAAACTCAACTATTTTTTGAAAATTCATCTCTTTTGGCAGAAAATTGATATGTTTTGTTTGAAAATTGAACTATTTTGCTGGATATGCATTATATTTGGACCAGAAATCTGAAGCGTTTAATATCAAATTCAATAAAGTACCTATACATTATTTTGATTAAAAAGAATTTGTTTTCATATTATTCCCCTATGTTCACAAAAACACCCTAATTCCTTTCTTTTAAGAGCATTTTGGACAGTGAAGTCTGTTAAAAAATTATATTTGTATGTTTTCTGTTTTATTTTAGACGTTTATTAAAAGAAAAAGAAGAAAAAATTTCATATTCCTGACATCACCCTCGCAGATTCAAGCTTTGTGTGATAATTTGTTACGAACATAGTGTGACGTAGTTTTTGAAAAATCAAAAAAAACTTGTCTTTGTAGGTTCATAATAAAAGTCACAATCTAAAAAAAGACTAAAACAAACAAGACGTATCAAATAATTTCCAAATTCATTTTTCATTTTTATTTTTATCTAAGTCATCGTCCAAAACGTTCTTAACTTTACCACCATCCTCCTTATGAATAAAACCCTACCTATTCATATCTGCCGTAAAGTACAGTTGAAACGCCTCATATGTAAGCGATAAAATCTCTCCAGGAAAGAAGATATGACCTCATTTGAATATATTATTTCTTTCGTAAGGTAGAAACCTTCACCTTCAAAAAAGAAAATTTACATGCAAAAATCTGGTCTTTCTCAGCTTATTTTAATAATACAGTTTTTCATTTTTTTAAGGGTCTCATACGAATGTTTCATGAATGTTGAGTAATATTTTAAGTTTAATAAAAAAGTTAATAAACAAATTTTTATTAGAAGAATAGAAGGTAAGAAACGGTATAGCTCATGTTCGAGAGCTGTTGACAATGTAGACTGAATCAGTGGAGAAGGCCAGTTTTGGCCAGACACCCTGTTTAAAGCCCCGTTCGTAATCTGTAAGGCTTAAACTGCCAGGACCTTCACATCCACTTGCCCACTTCTCTTAGTAAAATCGACTATGCACCTCTAATCCTACCCTTTAACTACTCGGTTAATTAAAATCCGTTCCACACCAGCATATAAGACAGTCTCGCCAGTAATGAAAATTGTCAACTCCATACATTATTATTAGAGAAAATTGCATTATAGGAAGAAAAGTGTAATCTCCATCATTCATTTCATTATCTTGAAATATCACATTTATAGAGCAAAGACTCATTCTTCCTTATAAAACCTGAGAATATTTTATTAATACTATAAAACATACACGCACGTAATGCGCACGATTATTATTATTTTTTGTCTCACTCAATTTTTGAATAAAAATATATAATTAATATTGATACAAAAATTTTGTATTTCATATTATTCCATTTTTGTTCAAAAAGATCAATATTTCTTTAAAAAACACTATCATAACACAAGGTTGTTAAAAATTGTGATTTTAATTTTTCAAGTCAAATTATTTTGTTTTAAATAACCGATTTCCATAGAAAAACGCTAGCATAACCTACTATTTTTCAAATATTGTAAAGGAAAGTTCAAAAACTACGTTATTTCTGCCAGGGGGTGGAAGGTAACAGGTTTGATGACAATTTTTGACTATAGTTTTTTTTTGGGGGGGGGGCAGTTAACTCAGAATCTGCCATAACACATGGAAAATATAAATGTGAATAACAACTTTTTTAAATGTTTGAAAAATGAAAATAAAAGATTTTATTTTTTAAGTAATGCATCGTAATTCATTTGTTGAAGATACGCTTGAATACAAACAAAATTAATAGAATACAATAGGAAAATTCAACTATTTTTAACTGATAGTTAATTTTATATAACTGAAAAGTCTGTATTATTATATTTTAATTTCAGAATTCACCTCTTTTGGTTATACATTTTACTCTTCGCTTGAAGATTCAACTATTTTGTTAACAATTTTTTTTTATTGAAACTCAATTTTCCTAACTGAAATTTTAACTAACACATTTTTCGTTGAATGATGATTCTTTTGTTAAAAAATTCATGTGTTTCCTTAAAAATTTCTGTTAATTTTTTAATTTTATATTTCTACTAGAAAATCAATGTTTTCAACCACAAATTTGACTTTTCCATTTTTTATTGTAAACACATTTCTTTTGGTAGAAATTTCATGTTGTTTGGTTAGCAGTGCTACTGTTTGAATGGATTTAAGTTCTTCAAATTTCGGAATATGAATTATTTTAATATAGCCGCTAATATTTATAAAATTTAAAGATTTAATACTCAGAAGGCTCTCAATTATTGTCTCTTTGAAATTGAACTGAATTACGAATATTAATTCAATTCGTATTTTAATATTCTTAAATTACAAAAAAAAAACGTTCGAGCTCAACATTTTTTAGCTCAATCGCTTTCAATTCTAGATTATTAAAACTTGTAACTTATTAAACTTGAAGAATGAATGTATCGACTTTAATTATTTAAAAAAATTACAATTTTTAAAAATATATTCTTTTTCATATGATTGTATATAAATTTTACTTACATTGTACACGTAGAGAGACACGTGTACTGACTGATGGTGGGACTCCATTCGAAGCAATGCACAAATATGCACCCATATGTAGTCGACTAATTTTGACAATGTGTAATACTTCGCCATCCACGACACTCACTGCAACAAAAATAAAATACAATTTTCAATTATAGAGCAAGCTATGCTCGAAGTAAAAATAATTTTTAAAATATTTAATTTTTCATTCAAATTTTCACCCAACTGGAAATTTAACTGAAATTGGATCGTTCCAAATATTTATTCATTTGAAACCTTTCATGGATTCGCATTTCATTATTTCCAAAATGTATACAATTGCCGATTATTTTTGAAGCGGATGTAAAGATATTTCACAAATGCAATAAAACGAGGAAAGAGAGCAATGATTTCGGTGAAAACTACGATTGAGCTCTGTTTTTTCGATATGGGTGTCGTAAACTCATTCCACTCCCGATGATCGAAACAGTAAAGTTCGAGTGTTCGCTCGCTCCATAAAATCTACTAAAATAGTGCGCTATATGCAGGGAGGAAAACTACATCTTCTGCAATCCAATTCAGCGATACAGTTGTAAATAAATGGCTTGCATTCCTATTTCAAATAGAAATGGACATAAAACCCGAATTAATTTGATAAAAGAGGTTTTCTGCAGGAATAAATAAAACTTTCCGAATTTTTATCTTAACAAAATGTTTTATTATTACAGTAGATTGAAATAAATGTTTGGTTGTCCCAAGCAAATTCTTTGGTTGCTGTAGACGCAACAAAACCGTTTGTTTGAGGCAAACATGTAATGTTGTTGTACCCTTTGGATGATCCAAACAAAAAGTTTGGGGCACTAAAAAAAATTAATTTGTGGGCACAGCACAAAATTGTGTTGGTCATTAAAATATATTCGATAGAATAAACCATACTTTTGTACAAGCATGACAGTTATTTGGTTTATGGAACGATATGATTTTTTTGGAGGAAAATTTATATCTTGTAGATATAATCTATTATATCATTTATGCGAGAAAGCGCTAAAGATAGAGAAATGAATTTGATTCAATAAAATTGTAAAAAATTTGCTTAATAAAACACAGTTTAATTTCATAAGGATAATCCATGATTTGATATAAAATTGCGATGAACCGAAAAACTTCTGCTCAAATGAAATGCATTTTATTGAAGGAAAGCATTTCTTCTTCTTCTAGTTTTTTTTAAACAGCCCGATACAGTCCCGCTAAACTACTACGTATGAGACAAATGTACTAGAAAATGTCCTAAAATAAAACACAAAACAAACATAATATTTTTAAATACTTTACAGTCCCTCTCAAAGCAGTGAAAACAGGTTTTTTTCACGAATGAATTTTGAACAAAATAAGATTGTTTTTTTACCAAAAGAGGTGAATTTTCAACGAAAGATTTGAGTTTTCAAACTAAAAATTTCAATGATTTAGAAGTAAATTGAGTTTGAAATCAGAAAAGATGAATTTTCAACCAAGAAAGGTTTTTTTGTAACCAAATAGTGAAATTCAACCAAAAATATGGATTTTCAACAAAAAATGTCATCATTGATATTTCAACCAAGACATAATTTTGTTGTTGAAATTGTTGAATTCAACCAAAAAGACGAATTTTCAACAAAATTAGTTCAATCCTTAATCAAAAAGAGGTTAATTTGTCAACAAACAGTTGCACTTTCAACAAAAAAAGGTAAAATTTGTATCAAGAGAGATGAATTTTTAACCGAGAAAGATTTTTGATTCAAGAGAGAGAAAAAATTCAATCGAATTGTTGAATTTTTGAACCAAAAAGACGAATTTTCAAAAAAGTTGAATTTTCAATCTAAAAAGGCAAATTTTCAACAAAATAGTTGAATTTTCAAACAATAAAATGAATCTTTCAGAAATTTGATCAACTTTCAGCCAACATAAAAAAAATGTAATTTTGAACAAAATAGATTTTTTCAAACCAATTAAATAATTTTTCGACAAAATTGCGCGCGACTGTTGGATCTCGCACTTCGCGCTCGATCATATATTTCTCTCGCGCTTCGCGCTCGATTATGTATTCACCTCGCGCTACGCGCTCGGGCGTATTTGCATCGCGCTTTACGCTAGGCTCCTCTGGATTTTTGAACTTCGTGTTCGACTTCGATGAAAAGAAAAAGTTTGTTTGCAAATATTATAAAATTATCAAAACCTCTACATATTAAGTGATTGTTAAATTTATTTTCATTTTAGACTGAAAAGGAACTTTATTTACTCAAGGTTTTATCGACCTTAAGGAACACATTCTCATCCAGACACTCGCGCTTCGCGCTCGATATTTGATTTGAAAATCATTTGAACCGTATGATAGAAACAAAAAAGTTTGAGCGCACTTACGGCGTGCGATTTGGTAAATACACTGAGCGCGCACTTTGTGCTTCGTGTTATATGTTCTTCATATACAAATTACTAAATTTGTATTTGATTTCAAATGAAAAGTAATGATATAATTCAGGCGACAAATTTTATTAGTTAACATTTTATTTTAGCTTGTGCCGTTTATCAAAAATGTTAATTTTTTCATTTTGAATATATTCTTACCACAAAAATTGATTACGGGTGTGTAAGTCTTTTTTGAATGCACAATTTTTGTTCATTTATATGTTTTCGTACCTTGCATTGTTTTTTCAAAAATTTGATTTTTTTTACTGTCAATGTTATTTTCACGAATAAAACAAAAACCACGCATCCTATCGAAACATGAGTCACAATAAATTTGTACCTCTTCCTTGGATGAACAAATTTTGTTTCGGTCATTTTTTCGTAGCTGGTAATATTCGTCTGAAAATTTGATTTTTCTATTTTCAATGCTGTTTTTTACGAATAAAACAAAAACTACGCGTCATATCAAGAAGTGAATGATAAGAAATTTGTAGATCTTTTTTAGGTGCACAATTTTGGTGAGATGACCTTTTCTGGTATCTTGCATAGTTTTACAGCAAAATGGCTATTTTGATTTTTCATTAATTTTTTGTGCGATCAAAATTTGAATTTTTTATTTTTCGAAAAATTCAAAAAGTTGTCATGAAAATATTATAGGGTGTTCAGGAATCAACGTTTTTCTGCTCCTGACTTTTTTTCATATCGTGCGTTTTTCGGCTTAAAATGATCATTTTCGTTTGTTTTTTGCAATTTTGAAAATGCTATAACTCCAGTAATTTTTTTTTATCACGAAAAGTCATAAGAATATTTTGTTCGTCATTTTGCGTATTACTAATAACCGTACATAGAATTTTCAAATCTTCCAAAAAAGTGGTCTCAAAAATTTTCAAAATGTGCTCACTTTTTGGATTTTCATCCAAAATAGCTGGTTAACGAACTCGTTCTCTATTTTTCGGCCATGAAAAAGTGTGCCAAAGCTCAATCAAAACTGATCATTTTTTCGAAAGTTATCGTGGCTACAGACAGACAGACAGACTACAGACAGACAGACAGACACCTTCGTAAAAATAGTTTTTTCTGACTCAGGAGGTCTCAAAACGTGGAGATTTGATGAAAACCGACTATGTCAAATTTTACATAAAACCAATACCTTCTCATTAGAATGAGAATGTAAAAAGGCCAATTTCCATATTAAAAGACAAATGTTCAACATAATAGATTTTCTACCAAACAGTCGCATTTCTTACCAACAGATATGAATTATTAACCAAAAGTATAATAGTAGACTTTTCAATTAGAAAAAATCAACTTTCGATAAAAAATAGTAAAATTTTTTTATTGCTTTCTTTTATTTAAGTTTGCATGAATTACCTATATTAATTTCATCAAATATGAATGTTCATTCAATTAGTTTTCCACTGTTTTCCTATACTCCGCAGTACTGCTGTTCTACGGAAAAGGACAATAACTGCAAAAAATCGAAAAATAAGTTTTTTATATCACTGGAATCATCAAAGAGAGATCTGTCTAAATTATTTATTTAAATTTGCTGGTATTGTTCGAATTAATTTTTCTGCAAAAAAATGGGAGTAACTACACAGTCTGGAAAAGTAGTACTTCTTCCATAAAAGTCGTCGTGTCTCCCGGCATCGAGTTTTATGGAAAAGGGTTGAAACTGCCACCAAAACTCATTAACATTTCACTTAGAGCCTTTTTCCGTAGAAGCGCTTTGGCATTTCAGTAGCATCTGCATTTTTACACACTGATTACCAAGTTTTGTTCATTATTTCTTCATAAATGTATAGATAGCATCAAAATTTCCTAGCGATAGTCAAGAAACTATATAAGTATTCATTAAATTAAGCGGGATGAAAAAACCAGATTCTAAAGTTTTCTTCGATTTTCCTTGTTGATTTTATAGCTACTGCCTTTTTCCTTAGAACGGCAGTGTACGATCCCCTTCAGGAACCCATAAAGAAATATATTGCAATATGCCACTAAAAGCCAAGAATCGAATCCCATTATTCTTATTCGATCTATTCATGAGGTCAGGAAAACATTCTGAAGGAAAATTCAATATCAGTAAGTGGACGAAAAAATAATTTCATATGCAATGTTAGTACTTGCTCTTCACTCGATAAGGTCAACTTCAATATCACAGTTGGAAGAAGAGAAGCCAATAAAGTGAGACTCCCGCTGAGAGTGGCAGTTTTGAGAAGAGTGTGCCACCATCTGAAATACTTGAGGACTTCCGGTGGAAGCGCGCATGGTATTTGCGTATTTCGAGGATGATGTTCACTCATCCTTGTTGCCACGTTTGGTCGTAAAGCGAAACCAAGAAGGTCGTTGTCCTCTACTCAAGTTATCGGTAATTCCAAGGAGAGCCTTGGAAGCACAAAGGAACTCTCAATACTACAAGGAAACCTACCATGCATATACACACATATATATGTTTGGATCGTTTATTGGACACTCTGTGACAAAGAGTGCTTTGCACTTTGCTCGGCACCCATTTGCATCATGTTGCATTCATTTTCTAAGCGCCTCGAAAGATCGAGACAAGATTTACGAGAATTTGCATCTGGAACAAAGAACACTATTGTCATCAAAAGCTATACGTTCTTCAATATTTACGAGATGTATTTTCTCTGACACTTCCTGTTTTGCACTTCATCTGCACGGAGAAACTTATGGTTGTAAAATTTTATTATATAATATTGATATTTACAAGAAGATAATGCTGATTTTCTGATGAAGAAACTATACAACAGCATTTCGAGCGAATTGAGATTTTTTTATAAGAAAAGTATCGTTTTTGGGTCAGTCGCTATTAAAAGAAAAACAAATACCGCTGCGAAGAACTATGGATGTATTCACTGTGGGTGTATTTTTTTGTGCTCATTTTACGAGCATTTTGTTTAATCATATGTATCAAATGAATTTGATTTCTCGTGGAGGGAAGTTTTTCTCTCACAAGAGAAAAAAGAGGATACTTTCAATATTTTCGAAGCTTATGTTTCTGTCACTTAGAGAAAAAGTTATCTTTTAACAAAAGCATCGTCCTACTTGCTGTTTTGTTTTGGACCGCGTGAATATATCTTTTACACAAAAAGAATTATTTGGTTGCAAGGTTTTTCTGCAAAATTATTTCTGTTGAGACAAATGAAGATCCATTTATCCTTAAATTGGGGAGGAAATTTTATTTATATCATGAAACATGCTTTTGTCACAAGAGGATATTTCTCTGAGTGGCCTTATCGAAAATCTTATTTTCAGAAAACCAGAGGTGAATAATTTTGTTAGAAAATTTAAAAAACGATATTGTCGGGTTATGACAGGTCATGAACTGTTCTTCAATTGGGCAATCGATGCGTCCCGAAGGAGCGCACAAGTATCTCATCTCCAATTATGTTTTATTTTCAATATAAAAAAAATTTTCCTTATAGGAAGATGATAGACAATATATTTTTTAAATTGATAAATTCGTATTGCTAGATCATAAGAAGTCATGGAAGGTACATCAGTAGATCATTTGACGTGTCTCAAAGACTTGTTGTTTTAGTTTATTGTTACTTTAGTATTCCTAATGCAAGACACTTAATTTCTCATATAAACAGAATACACACATCTTTTCGAAACTTCGTAAATCGGTGCTATTAGATCGTAAAAGGTTCAACAATAGGTCGATCGATGCATCTCGAAAATGTGAAAAAATACATGGGATATAGTATTGTTGTATTTTGAATATCAAAACACTTTTTCTCATATAAACATAATGAACGATTTTTTTTAAACTTTATAAATCGGTACTTGTAGGTCGTTAAAGGTTCAACAATAGGTTGATTTATTTGGCTCGAAGACGGGAACAAATACAGTAGATATCATGCTGCTGTGTTTTAAATATCAAACAAGTTTTCCTCATTTAAACAATTTAATTTTTTTTGTTCAAATGTCTAAGCTAGAAAAAACACTTCTAAATGGGCTAAACGGTCTTAACAGCTATCAAACCTGGATACCACTCGGAGCTACGATTCTTTTGAATTTTATGGTGATAGCTCTTTTACTTTTCGAGATATCGTGAACAGGAAAAAAGTCATATCCACATACACCCGGACATTTGAAAAGAATTGTTTTTTCGAGTCCCTGGAGTCGAATTATGTTCAAATATGTCAAAAAAGATTTGCCAAAAATTTAGGTACCTCTATGAGGAAGCAATTTTTAATTTCAATTACTTAAACGCAAAAATGTAGACATGCTATATAATAATGCCCAATCTCCCCGAGAATCCTGACTCAAAAACACATCCGTGCAGATGCGCTGCTGAGTCAGGAGCCTCTAAGAACTCCAACTTTCCTGGTGGAGAAACCTAACATCTACAATTTTCCAACAATTAATAAATAATAAAATTATTGTGGAATTAATAACCTATAATCAAATTGCAATCAGTTGTTAACTTTTAATAATACAAAATATATCGTTAATACAAAAGTAATCAATTTTACCAGTTTAAAATGTTTTAAATTTTCAATTTTAATTCAATTCTTACTTTATACATTCTATAAATTAAACAATTCAAAGGTCTAAACCAACTACATTCTAGGAAATTGAAATAAAGTGTTTTAAATTTTAAAACTTCAAATTGAAGTACGTTAAATATGAATTTATCAAAATATATGTTTTCAAAATTAATCCGTCAAATTGGACAATTTCACAGAGAAAATCCTTAGGAATTAACAATATTAAATTAAACGTTCCGAACTAAACATTTTCAAATTGTAACGTTAGAACTTTAATTTTTTTTCTTTGTTTTCAAAATTGAACATTTTCAGAAGTTTTCGAAATTATGCCTTTTAATAGTCAAACACCTTAAAATTCAAGAAAGTTAAATTGAAAATATTTTTTAAAAATTAAAGAAATAGCATCAGCTTCAAGTACAGTCTTTAAACGGTTCTCAATGAAAAAATTTCTGGGTGAAAATATAAAAATTGGAGATGTGTACAGTTGCACCATCCCATATTAAATAAATTCATGATTCATGAAAAGGTAAGAAAAGGAAACTTAAAATTTCGAAAATGAAATTCAAATATTGACTTATGATTTAAAATGCTCAGACTAAAAGTTCTAGGAACGTGATGTCCTAAAATTGTCACTTTAATTTGCTCACAATTATTATTTTGAAAAGCTATCAATAACACTGAAATTTCGAAACGAGATCTAAATCATAATCTATAATTTTTATTTTATTTAAGGTTTATCACTGTAATTTCATGTTATTTAATATTTATTTTCAGTACTAAATGACTCTTCTGTAAATATTAAATACAGCCAAAATGTGGGTACTTTATATAGATATATAGTCAGTCGACGAGCGAAAGTTTTTGTACGAAATACCCTACCTCGGTTGCTTCTGCAAACTTCTCGAGCGAGATGTTGACTCTGTACCGTGAGACTATCGTATCTACGAACGTTAATGCGCTAAGACGATATGACGAGAGAAATAAGATACCATGAGTAGGAAATGAAAACTGATATTTTTAATTCCACGTGAACATTTCAAATCAAAGAAAAAGTAAATAGAAGACAAAAACACATGAAATCGCACTCTGCAAAGTTCGAAAAAGAGAATTAAACTATTTCTTCAAAAAAGTTTGAGATGTTCCACTATTCAATACCCATGTAAATTGACTTTGATTGATTCTGTATTTTTTAAATTGTCAGCACAGTACCTAATATATCCAAATTTTAATTTTTCTATATTGGGCGATAAATCTATATGGCTCTGGAAATTATTTTTTTTCCTTTCTAAAAGTGTTTCTCTAGATTTACCTTTTTCACACTCCTATTTCTAGAAGATAACCAACTTCCTTGGACAAAGAAACAATGAATAAAAAAACGCTGAGTTTCCAGAACATACTAGAATTTTCGAAAAAAAAAATAAATAAATTTTCATTCAAAAATAGAATAGTTCAATTTTCAGTGTGAAAAATTACTTTTTAACTAAATAATAATGCATTTTCCAGAAAATAGTCAAATTATCAATCACAAAAATGAATTTTGAATAAAGTGGTTCAACTTGAAATGAATCCGATGAATTTTCAAACAAAAAGATTAATTTTTTACCAAAAAATGAGAATTTTAAACTAAAAAAGATTAATTTCTACCCAGAAATAAAATAATTAAATTTTTAGATACAATAATTAATTTTCATGCAAAAAAAAAACGAATCTTGAATCAAGAAGTTAAATTTTCAAAAAAATATAGTTGGACTTTCAACCAAAGGGATGAAATCTCTACGAAAAGAGATACATTTTCAACTAAAATGATAAATCTCCATCTGGAATAGATGAATTTTTAGTTACAAAAATTAATTTCCTCGGAAAAACACGAATTTTTAACAAAATAAAGAAATTTTTAACCTACTACTTGAATTTTTGGTTGAAAAAAGTCAATTTTCTACAAATAGTTGACTTTTCAACGAAAGATATGAATGTTCAAACTAGAACTATAATTCTTCAACCCAAAATTATTTTCAACTGGAGAAGGTATATTTTTAACCCATCATGGAATAGTTAAATTTTTAGTTAAAAAAATTATTGTTCACCAAAAAGAATGTATTTTTAAGAAAGTAGTTATGAGTCTTCAACCGAAACAGATTAATTTTACAAAAAAAATAATTTTTAAAAAAGCAGTTAAACTTTTTACCAAGTAGTAGAATTTTCGAACAAAATTAAATTAATTTTCAACGAAAAATATCGAACCAAAAAAGATGTTAATTTTAAACCAAAAACAGTTAAACTCAACCAAAAAATATCAATTTACAACCACGTAATTGAATGTTTAACCCAAAAAGACGAATTTTTCACAAAAGCGTTGAATATGCAGCCAAAAAGAATGACTTTCTAACGAAACGGTTGAATTAGCAACTAAATAATAAAATTTTCAATCGAAAAATATGAATTCTCAACCACAAATCTAACCTTACACTGTTCAGAAAAAAAATTACTTTCATCCAATAATAGTGGATTTTTCGACCAAAGAGAAGGCTTTTCAAATACAATTATGAATAGAAAACTGGAATAGTTGAATTTTTAATTTAAAAAAAACGAATATTTAATTTTGAAAATTAATACTTTTCTTTTTAAAAGCATTTTTTAGATTTACGCAGTTTATAAATTCGTCGAAACTTAATATGCAATTGGACGGTCATGACTTGGATGAAGCATAAGAACTGACACTGGACAGTTTGCCACTTATGCAAATTGATAACAGGCAATTGATGGAAAATGAAGGATATTTACACTAAAAAATTATGGCATTTGCATAAAAATTCGTTATCAGATATATAAATATTTCTTCAAAATTATAAACTTCAAAATGGCGATCTTTACATAAGTAACAAAAGTTTATATTTTATTAAAAGTAGTTTTCGTGCGATTTTTCTTTACATTCAAATATATATATAGAACTAAAAACTGGAAATGCGTACAAACTGAAATATTTCTTGGCTCTCAATCAAAGAAAAGTTTCTTTCATGCAAATACTTTTTTTTTAATCAAAGAAATGGTTTTTTGTTCCCATGAAATTTTTTTTAATTAAATGATCTTCTTTTTGTTTTTGTAAAGAAAATGTTTCTTTAATTCAAGACAAATATTTCTCTAAGTGTTTCCCAAATCTTTCTCATCAGTTCTGCTAAAGTACCATGTATAATCAATAATAATATTAATATCTAAGTATAAAAGATGAAAATTATACGTTAAATTAATCAAGTATTCAGAACGTTTAAAAATACATTTTAAATTTGTTAAAGGTTAAGTAATTTAAAAATTTATACAAAGAATAAATTATAATATTGTATATTAAGTGTGTACCTTAAATGAGTGTAAATTGACATTAGCGTCATATAAATCTACAGTCTTCATAGCAAAAGTGTACATTTTACTTATAAATATTATTATAATAAAGACTAGTGTCATGAATAGTTCATCTAATTTGAGTTCTGTATTGTCAATTTTCAAAAGTATGTGGTTAGCTTTTTTCATGTAAAGGTTAATTGGATAGAGTTTTCACATTAATTTTAAATACCGCAAAAAATATGTTAGGGTTTACAATAGAGATTATAAGGAACTTATTTCAAACATGTCACATTGACCTTTTTTTAACAATTTTTTTTAACTCACATAATTTATTCTAGCGGTATTACTTGCAGATACATTTATAACAATTTAAAATTTAAAAACAAGTATAATGAAACTTCCCTTTTCGATTTTAATCACAGAAAAAAATCCTTGTCATTTCCCGGTTCGCTAAAATTTTTCACAGTCAATGAAAGTAAAAAATTCTAACTCTAAAGCTAAAATGTGTCCATTTGACGTAATAAAAACTGAGTTGCAAATCATTTTAAGCAATTTTTAGCTAGAAATATTAAAAAATGAACGATTACATTTTTGTTATAAACTGAAGATTTCTTAAATCAGAAGTCACAATATTTTTATTTTAAATAGTTTAAAAATCATTGAAAAGCTTCAAAATTTAATTTCAAAATCTTGAAACGTCTACACGTTGTTTAAAATTTTTTTAAATTACGAAATAATTTTTTAATTTCTTCAGACCTTATAAACATCTTTCAAAATGATTCGAATTCTTCCCGAAATTTCGTTTAAATCCTGCAAAATAAAAAATATTTCCTTAAAATCTTTTAGATTCATTTTTGACAATTTTAGAAATCTTTTTAAATCCGTTCAACTATTCTCTTAAAATTAATTTTTCAAAATAAAAAGTCATTTTCAATTTTCCTAGGAATCTTAAGAAAATGTTTTTTTTTTCTTTGGAAGCCATTCACAATTCTTAAAAATCTTCTAAATTTTTTGTTCGAAACCTGCACAAATCTCTATTTGGTTTTAAATTAGGCCGTGGGCTATTTGCACCGAAATTTCGGTACGAATAGCCAAATTTTGTCGGTGTACGTAGACACTTGAAATCATTTCAAGTTTTAAATTGAAACTAAATTCAACTTACTTGAATTTTTTCTAGGAATAATAATAGGTGTTCAATATTTATTATACATCAAAATTCAACAATTTTACTTGCAAATTAAATTTTTTGAAATAGAACAATTAAAATTGTAACGTTCAAAGTTTAGTTTTTTTTTGTTTAATTTTGAATATTTGATTCACAATTACTGATTTTAAATGAACAGTCAAAAATGTCTAAACATTAATCAATTGTTATTTTTCCTAATTAAAAAATTTCAAATTTTAGACTAAAACAATATTTGTAAATTTAATGAAAGTCTTTAACTATGCATATATTGTTTTGAAGTTATTTTACAATTTAAAATAGTTTATAAAGTTTCAATCATGCGTTTACATTTGTTTAGCTACTAAGACTTTCAAAGTTTAACAGTTTAATCTTTAACGTCAAAATCTGGAGATTCTTAAATTTTGAACTGATTTTGAATCGTCTTGTAAAATTAATTATTATTCACTTTTTAATCCTTAATGCACAATTCAATTTTAAAAATCATTATAATTTATATTCACAGTTGATCAACTAAAAAGATTTTTTATCCAAAATTTTCGATTTCAAATGCTTCTAATTTTTAAATTTTTAAGTCTTCAAAACTGCATTTTAAAATTCTTTTAATGAAAAATGTACGCTTAAAAATTTTAATCTAAAATAGAACCTTTTTAAGTGAAAGATTTTTGAATTACGCATTGTAAACTGAACGATATCATAATTGAAACTGATAACAATTCAACTAATTATTCAAAAAACTGTTGGAATCAAACTTGGACCGATTTTTTTTTTAATATTTGTAAAATTCCCTGTCAAAAAATAAATTCACTGTCATTTCCCGGGTTTTCCCGGTCTCATAAAATCCCCGGTCATTTCCCGGTTATATTAAATAATTCCCATTATTCACAGTTAATATTAACAATACAATAGTATTTCTAAAAAGAGAAAAACTTTACAAATAAAAAGATATACCTATACACTTTATATGTAACACTTACCGTTGTCACAACACTTCCATCAAGTCCCCTAAAAACGTTTTCTCGGATGATATCTTCTGGGTTGAAGTGCAAAGAACAAACTGCATCACCAGGTTTAAGTTTGATATAATCCCTTAAAATAGCTATTTGCCATTCTTTAATAATATTTGGATCATTTGGTACTTTGAAAAATTGAATTTTGTGAACTTTTTCCTGCTGTAGATTTTTACATCTAAAAGCAGTTTTTCTCAGTTTTCTTTCGCTTATAAGATGGAAAATGTCGCAGAGATCACTCAAAACACTCAAAGATTATTTAACACTGTCAGTAAATTACTTTTAATGTGTTATTCAATTCAATTTTATCATTTTGCCATGCATTTGCAACGATCATCGTGGTAATCATTATAAGAAAAAAGTTTGGCTGAAGAGAATGTCGCGAGAACGAAGATCCGAAAATGTCATCAATGACCCATTACTGAAGTCATAAAAAATCCTCCTTCCACCTCTTCATATTAAGTTGGGTCTCATGAAACAATTCGTAAAATCACGAGATAAAGAGGGACAATGTTTCGAGTATAGTCAGTTCCACAAGAGCGTCGTCACGATTCCTCCTAAAGAAAGAAATATTTATGAAAATCAGCATCAGTGGTTCAAAATAGAGTATTTGAACTGTGATGCGTTTACCTAATATGGTGTCCAATCCCCATGATTGTCGATTATAGCTTGGCAGCGTCGGGGCATGCTTTCCACCAAACTTTCGGCCATAGTGCAGGGTAAGGATCTCCAAATGTCACGCAGGTGTCGAGTAAGCTGTTTGATGTTGAAGACACGCTTTCCCCGAAGTTTCTGCTTCATTGTAGACCACACATTTTCTATGGGATTTGCGTCTGGGGATTGTGAGGGCCAGTTCAAGACAGTGATCCCATTTTCCTCTTTCCACTGACTACACAGGCGGCTGCGGTGTTTTGGGTCGTTGTCTTCCTGAAGTATCCAATCTGTATTTCCTTGCCCAAACCACTTCTCTGCAGACTTTATCAAAGCCGTCTGGTAGATTTTAAGCATCCTTTCGGCGTTCAGGTTGCCAGTGAATACGTGCATTACGCCAAAACCCAGTATGCAGAAGCAACCCCACACATGGACCTTGACCGGATGCTTAACGCTGCGTTGGACGAACGGTACACCGCGTACAGACCACGCACGTGGTGTAGGAACCCATGCCCAGAACGATGACTCATCTGTGAACACTACGTTCGACCAGTCGCGTTGGATATTTTCGTTTGCCCATGCCAGTCGCTTTTGAATGTGCTCTGGTTTCAAGAACGGTTTCAGCACCGTGCTCCTCCATCCATAGCCGGCAGATCTTAAACGGCGTTGTATCGTCTGTAGGCTTATATTTACTCCCTTTTTTGACAGAACTTTTTGGCTTTGCCGCAAATTATACGTGGGGTGCTTCTCAAAAAGCTGGATAATCATTTTATCCTCCTTTTTCGTGGTCACACGCGTCTTGCCCCTGTCTGGCAAATCGTCCACGTTTCCTACCTCTTTATAGCGTTTCACCCACTTCCTTACAAAGTCCTTTGACTTTTTCATATAACGCGCAGCCGCTGTGTAATTCATTTTGGGTCCTTTCGGATGGGTGCACAGAAACACGGCTTCGAAACGACTCGCGTAGGCTACACTCATTTCACAATACGTCTTCCCCTTGTCTCAAAACATATGATACTGGACCGAAACTGGCAGCGCGTCTTAGACTAACCTTTCCTGAGTACCATACCATAGATAATTTTTTTTTCGGACGTACAACCTTCTGGTGGCGCTGACGACGCTCTTGTGGAACTGACGTAGTGTCTCAGTTCCCCCAACTGTCCTATGCTAAATTAAAAGAAGGAATATTCGATGAACGTCACTTCCTAAAGCTGCTAAAAGACGACGTTTTTGTTACTCAAATGACTGGTACTGAAAAAAAGCATGACAGGATTTCAAAAATGTTGTTGAACAATTCCTGGGGAACGTTAAAAGTTCAAATTGGAAAAATGAGGTTTCGAGAATTTCTGATGGTAATGGAACAATGATATCAAGGAAGGTGGGATGAAAACATGATGGCTGATTACTGTTGGATTTTGAAAAGAGATGCACCTCAAAAGAAGAGCATGAAAAGAAAAATGACAGTACAAAGGTCTTTCGAATGCAAAAGAGTGCGCTATAATAACAAAATAGCTGTCCTTTCCCACAGCCGTAGAAGACTAACGCTAAGTTGTCCTACGAATTGGATTCAGTGCTTCGAAATACATTATCATTAAATTTACTCCTAAACAGTGTTATGAATAATAATATAATAATGATACCAAGTTTTTTTAGCATACACTCGAAAATAACAGTTTTTGAGGATATGTCCAAAACTAATTAGATGAGGTGCTATTGTGACCTCAAATTCGGATTCAGCGCCTCAAAATACATAGAAATATAATGGTTTCCGGAAAAGTACATGACCTTTTATTTGCTTATAGCTGTGTAATCTTCTAAAGATACATGAGTTATGTCAAAAAAATGAGCTTAAGCCAATGAAAGAAATTTCCGAAATTTAGAACAAAAATTACTCTGAAATTTGGATTATGTCGAATTCACTGTTTCTTTCGTTTGAGTGTTTCGCTAACCGCATAAGTTGATAATACAAGACTCTAAGGAATACTCGATTAAAATACCTATTTTGCTCGAAAGCAGAGCACCTCTTACCTCAGGTATTGTTTATGGAACAATGGATGGATTTTCCTCTTGGGTTATAGAAAGGAGAATTTAAATTAACGGGGAGCGCTTTGATTTACATAAACAATGAGTGTAATGTAATTCGGTTTGCTATTTTACTCGCCGTATTATTATGCTAAAACTACCTACATCTAAAGCTATATCTAACAATGTTTCATAGCAGCTCTGCCTTTAAAAACTTGTTATAAAAGCTGTTTTTTATGGGCATCATATAATTAAAAATTCTACTAAAAGCTTGTGTTCAGCCCTTAGAATTCTTTATAATTAATAATTTCTAAATGAACCGTTTAAAAATTACTTTGCACTGCTGGAGAGGGGGCGGGGTGACAGATTTTGTGCCCATTTACGACATAGGGTGGGGTGAAGTGATTAACGTAGAATGTGATATCATAAGTGGAAAATATAAATGTGAATAACCATTTTTAGAAATGCTTCACGAAATGAAAATTAGTAATTTTATTTTACAAGTAAAGTATCTAAATACAGACCGTATACTCTTTCTCCTATTTGCCTCTTCAACTCGTTTTAAAAGAATTTCTCTTTTTTCGCCTGCTTACTAGAAACTTTCCCTTTTTTTCTCATTTCCTCGTGATTTTGCCTAAATGCAAACTGAATTAATAGAACTCAATTATACAATCCAACTATTCTTATCTATCTATCCTTAAAATAACTTATTTTCAATTGGAAAATCTACTTTTGTATTTTTAGTTCGGAATAAATCTCTTCCAGTTAAACATTCTACTATTTGTTTTGTTAGAAAATAATTTTTTTCTTTAGTTGAAAATTTGTTTTCTCAACTGAAGAATCAAATTTTCGATTTTTGGCTGCAAAATTATATTTTTTATTTGAAAATTAAACTAACAAATTTTTCATTGATAAATCAAATTTTTTTCTTCTCGTAAATTTATCTACTTTATTAAACATTTATTTCATTGAAAATTTAACTTTTCCATTTTTGTTTGAAAATTTACGATTTTAGTTTAATATTAAACCATTTTGTTGAAAATCAATTTTTTTGATGAAAATTCATAAATTTGGTTCAGGAATTAAACTATTTTCTGTAAAGTTTTTTTTCCCCTAAAAATTGAACTGTTTCGTGCAAAATTTTTCTTTTTAAGTAGAAAATTGCATTATTTAGCTAGGAAAATCGTCATATTTGTTTGAAAATTCATATCGTTTGGTAGAAACTTGATCTTTTCTGAAAAAATGCATTTTTTCATTGAAAATTAATGTGTTTTGGTTAAGGATTCAAATATTTTGTTGAAAATGTGGCTGTTTTTAATTGGATTCAACTGTTTCTTATTTAAAATTGAATTTTCGTTGACTACAATATATACGATTACATTTTTAGTTCAGAATTTATCTTTTTTGTTTAAATTCAACTGTTTTCAACTAAAAATTACAATCTTTCTTTGCTTTGGTTGAAATATAAATTATTTTTGTCACTTCTTTGTTAAAAATTCTTTTCAAAATTCATAATTTTATTTGAAAATTTCACCATTTTGTTGAAAATCGAAATTTGTTTGTTTAAAGTGTAATTGTTTAGTTTAAAAATTCGACCTTTTGGTTGTAAAATCTTCTTTACAGATTACAAGTTCAACTATTTTGTTATAAATTCAACACTTTTGGAGAAGATTTCCCTTTTTTGATTGAAAATTGATATATTTTGGTAGAAATCTCGGTAGAAATTTAATCTTGTTTGATAAAGAATGTAACCCTTTCATAAGAAATTAAACTGTTTTGTTTAAGGATTCAAATATTTTGTTGAAAATTCGTATCTTTTTGTTTAATTTAACTGTTTTTTATCTAAAATTAAATTTTGTTTGTTACACTGTCAACTAATATATTTTTGTAAGCAATGCATCTTTATTGATTAAATTCAACTGTTTTTAACTTAAAATTACAATTTGGTTGAAAATTAAACTATTTTGTTGAAAATGCAAATTTGTTTAATTGAAATTTAATTTGTTGTTGTTTGAAAACTTAAATATTTGCTTGAAAATGCACCTTTCAATTTAATTGTTTTGGGAAAAATTGGTCTCTCTTGACTTAAAATTATAATTTTTCATTACTTTGGTTGAAATATTAACGATTTTCGTTACTTCTCTGTTATTCTTTTTTTTCAGATTAATAATTTTAGTTAAAAATTAAAATATTTTGTTGAAAATGCAAATTTATTTGGTTAAAGTTTAATTTTTTTTAACTTCGACCATTTGGTTGGAAATTCATCTTTGTAGGTAGAAAATTCAATTATTTGGTTAAAAATGCAACTCTTTGTCTGATAATTCATTTTTTATTTTTCGAAAATTTATCTATTTGGTTGAAAATTCACCTTTGTAGGTGGAAAATTCGATTATGTGGTTAAAAATTCTAGGGATTTTTTAAAAATATAAGTATTTGTAAAAAGTTCGACTACTTTGATAAAAAATCATCTTTTTTGGTTAAACATTCAACTGCTTTGTTGAAAATTATTCTTTTTGGATTAAAAATTAATCTTTTTTTGGCAGAAAAGTTCCTGATTGAAAATTCTTCTTTTTGGCTTGAAGATTCACCTATTTGGTTAAAAATACAAGTGAATGTGGTTTGAAAAATTTAATCTCCTTTATTGAAAGTTCAACAGTTTGGTTAAAAATTTATCTTTCTAGGATAAAAAGTCAACTATTTGTTTAAAAATTCAACTATCTTGTTGAAAATTTAATTTTTTGTGGAAAATTCGACTATTTGTTTAGGAAGTCATTTTTTTGTTCGAAAATTGAACTACTTTTTTGAAAATTCGTCTTTTTAGATTGTAAATTCACTTTTTTGTATCAAAAATTCCCCTTTTTTTGGTACAAAAGTTCATATTTGAAAATTGAACTGTTTTCTAAAAAAATAAGACGTTTGCGCTTGAAAACTCAACTCTTTCGTTAAATCGTTGAAAATTCATCTCGTTTGATGTCAAATAAATCATTTTGGTTAGAAATTAAACTACTAATAATATTTCAACTTGATTGAGTGCAATATGGTACCAATACATTAATTTCATTTTAAAGAATTTATTCCTCTATATTCGTGAAAAATCACTCTAATTTAATAAATTTGTTCAAAATAGCGTAGCGTTGTTTATCAACGGCCCCAAACCGAATTCTTCAAAGTAAGAAAAAGAAAATCAAAAAAGTAGTTTTAAGATTCCGAACTCTTTAAACTTGAAAGCCAATTTATTGTCGTACAAGTTTTAAATCTTTTTTTTATAAGCGGTGGTGTGTAAAACTGTTTTCAAGGAAATTTTAGATCGAATCCATCCTAGATAGCCAATCGCGGACACGAATCCGTAGTAGCTTGAAAAAAAGTTTAAAATAAAAATCTTCGTGACACTCTCTCCATGGTAAAAGCACTTTCAGAGTTTCTCAAGTCGAAGTAGTAAGAAAGACTTCCTTGCAATTCACAATGGTTTTAGTTTTATAGCGAACAGCGTTAAACGGGTTTTCCGGAAAGTGCAGTCTTTCGCATTTTATCGAATGTCGCGCGTTGCCTCCAAGCTTTACAGAATCATGAAAAGCAAGCCCTAGTTTCCTCATATCTTGCAATATGAGTTATTATGGTTTCTACTGCGTATAACGTAATACGAATGGCGGTAACAATCATATCTCGAGATCTATTTTCTTCCATAACCGATTCAGAAGGCATGTTTCCAATACCTTTAAACTAGAACTGTGTTAATCTCGTATTTTAAGACCTAAAACTTTGCTTTATATAGAAAAATGAAAATCGCCAATGTAGGGCAAGGGAACACACAAAACTACCAGGTATCAAGTTGATGCGGCAAATGGATCAAAAGGGTGCAACGTTTTGATACCTATATTCATGATCAACTTGATTCAAATTTTGAGTCAATTATCTGTCATAAAATTTTAACTGCTTAACACATTATAACATTATTTAAACCTCTCACCTGAATGATGATCAATTGTTGATGATCGTTTAAAATTAAATTGTTGATCAAATTTTGAAAGAAATCATTTACTTAGCTCCGTGTAGTTAAATTTATGATTGCTGAGGTTGTGGATGTTTGTTTACAAATGTCAGCCAATCTCGATCAAGGATCGATTATCGATTTCTAGAACTTCAATTTGGCAGAAAGGAATGTGTTTCGAAAATCGTCAAGTGTCATTCTGTTTTGTATACTGATGCTAATACGCCTTGAAGTTGTTCTCCTTAATTTTCATTGATCCTCTAAAGCAAATCATATTGAGTTGAAATTCTAGATCAAAATAGCTGCAACAATTTGATATCCCAAGTTTTAGTTTGAACCAAATGCGGATCAGGTTTTAGAAACTACTTCTTTAAAAATACAATTCTAATCCAAAATGAATTTATCTCATAGAAAACATTAGTGTGATCCTTTAGCTTTAAAAACACGAAGTGCCGATTTTCAAAATGAATTTTTAAAAGTATGAGAACATTCTTTATAAAGGTACGATTTTGATCCGCATTTGGACCCGGGGTCCAAATGCGGATGGAAATTCATGCAACGAATGGAATTTCACCCAACTCAACTACATTGAGAAATGTCAAAGTTGCCACAACTTAGAAATTTTTGTTTGTTTGTAGAAGCAGTGTAGCCACCTACAACAATTTAGTTTTATGTTGTCAATTATTAGTTGGGCTCAAAATTTCACAAAACTTTAAAAATCATTATCACAATTTACGGTAAAAAACAAGATTGATCCGCATTTTGGACCCTGATCCGCATTTGGTTCCCTTGCCCTAACTGTGAAAACAACCACAATTCGTTGGAAATGTTAAAATCAAAATTGATCAAGTACGTTTTAAAACTTCACTTCGAAAATTGGAGGACTTTATTTTGAAACTTTGATAATTTCATTTGTTATTTTAGGTGATTGTTGACTTACCCCTCGCTCTTGTGACAATTTTTGATATTTCGGTGACCCCACACCCCCTTCAAAGTGCTACTTTAAACTGAAACTGACCTCTCTCCGATTGTTAAATACGAAATATAAATGTAATTTTATTTAATCGTCAATCTAACAATAAAAAATAACTGTAATAACAGAAATAACAGCATGAAAATATCTTAAAATAAACTCTTAGGCATTTTTTTTCAATTTAGAACATTGATATAAGTTATAGATTAACTTGGACGGCATAAACTCTTTTCCCATTTTTTGAAGAATTCTTATGCTTTTCCTGTTTTCAAAGAAACTTCCCCTTTTCCACGTTTTTTAAATTGAATTTTAGCATAATTGATAGAAGCTAATTAGAAAATTCAACTATTTTTGGTTACAGTTCATTTTTTTTATTGAAAAGTATACCATTAAAGGACCCCGCACCAAATGTACAGAAAAAAGCCTTATGATAAAA
>CAKNYM010053095.1:625436-656962 GCA_932195095.1 Andricus curvator
GAGCGCGTAGCGCGAGGTGAATACATAATCGAGCGCGAAGCGCGAGATAAATATATGATCGATTTATTTCTTACAATCTCAATTATTCCATAATGCATAAAAAAAGAATAGATTAAATCGCTTTATATACTTATATACCGAGAGATGAATTCTTAAATGTAGTCCAGCTTCGTCTGAAATAAATTGCCTTGGAGTCATTAAAAATATCCTTAAACCTTTCAATTCACATGATATCCTTCGAATCTGTACAAAGTATAGAAAATTATTTGTTTAATCAATTCTATTCCAAAGAATAATAATTCAATTTAAATTTTCATATTTTAAGCTCAAGAACCAGATTCAATTGTTATTTTGTTTTAGAAAATATCGTAAATCGTTTATATCACAATATTTCTACTAAATACCAATGACCCTAATTATAAAATAAGCAAGTGCTTCTTAATACCAAAAATCATTATTTTTATACTGATTGTAATTAGTATGAATAGAAAAAAAATGTTTTATTTTCACCCTTATACATTAAAGAGTAACCAACATGACATAATTATCAGTGAACTTTCATTCATCCAAATTTGAATAGCGAGAAGGGTGGGGGGGGGCTTTATGGGTTTACTCAATCTGTGTATTCTCAAATAATAAAGATTAATGCTTTGTTGGTTTTTTACTGCAGGGAGAGATTCAATTATCCCTGTGTACGAAATTCTTTTCTCATCGATCTCTGTCATGTCTGCTTGTCACATATAATACATTAAGGCACAATGTACCTTGTAATATAATACGCCAACAATGCTGGGTAATCTAATATGGATCTCGAAAGATTAAATTGTGTTATTTTTCACAGATGCCTTGTGAAACTAAACAACTGCTATCGGATATTTGTTGAACCAGAGGCAAGAAGCTGATATAAATTGATAACACAATTTGTGTTTGTTACCATGTATAAATATTTTAAATCCAGCCTACAAAATATAGGAAGTAATAGAAAATACGATATCAAATTATAAACAGAAGTGGATGAACGATTTTTTATTTTTTTAGTAAAAATATCGAGAGCATGAAATTTTTTGTACGACCCAGAACAATCACCTGAAAAATTATCATAGCGATTCTGAAATTTTCAGAATCATTAGAATAAATTAATTCATAGAGAAATTCATACACAATTAATTCTTTACCATTTTTTCTTAGTAGACCCTGATTTAATGATCGGAGGGCGGGGAAGGGTTTTTTTAAGATCATAAATATAAAAACTGTTTTATTTCCTTCACGACACTGAGCAAAAGGATAACTTGAATCAAAGAAATGTAGTACTGAATACTTCCTATCAAATATATTTTGTTTAATCCAAAGAGATTTTGCTCATAGCAAGAATGATTTCTTCAATTAGAAAACATTATTTCTTTGAACAAGACAAATTGTACAAGTAATAATATGTAATATTCAAAAAAAACTTTTAAAAATGCATCAATAAACAAAAGAAACTGACATTATCAGCATTTGAAATAAATATTACAAAAATATCCAAGTAATTAAGGCGAAAAATAGACAAACTACACAGAACAATTTATTTTAAGCCACTCAGAATCTCGTATGGAAATACACAAGAATATAATTTCTGCACAAATAAATTTTACATTGCAAAACTGTGAATTCCCTTGATCTCTTTAAACTCGGTTGAAACTTTTATTAAAATCCTTTCATCTTTGAAGATGTTTTTAAGGCCATTATAATTTTTCACATCTGATTAAATCCGTAGAAATCCATTGAAATATTTAACCCCTTTCAAATTCCTTTGAAATTTGTAAAATCGTAGAAATCCGCGGAAATCACTTGAAATTAAATTTATTCAATTCCCTGAAGTTTTCTACAAATTTATTGAGATCGCTCAAAATTCATTGAAATCTTTTGAAATCGTAAAAATCTATAAAAATAAATAGACACAAGTTAAAACCCCTCCGAGTTAAACTTATATATTAAACTTTGCTAAGAAATACCCTTCAAATCCCTATAAATCGCTTAAAACTAATGAAATCTTTGGAGATGCAATCCTTAAAATCTTTTGAAATTTCTCAAAGTACCTCAAAATCCCTTGAAATGTTTAGAATCGCTAGGCATTCGTTAAAATTTAATTTAATTCAATTTATTTCCCGAGGTTCTCAAGAAAACCCTTAAAATCTTCTGAAAAATAAGTTTGGAGGCCGGACCCCGATGCAATTTCAGGCCTGATTTATTTTGAATACACAGAAAAAAATGGTTGGTTGGTACAAAAAGCTTTTTATTAGTAGAGATAGTATAAGCTGCAAAAACTACTTTGATGATGAAACTAACTAAACAGTTTTTTGCGGCAACAAGTTTGCGTTAGTACTGCTGCGTAGTTCATATTAGTAACGATAGCAATTGTAAACCTAAAAAATAAAAGTTGTTACATTTGCCATCACCATTGTATTTTTCAAGAAATAAAAGTAGTAAAGGTGACAACTTTTGTTCCTTGGATATCAAGAAAAGTAGTACTACCATTCTTAGAAATAAAATTTTTCATCACTATCACTAAAGAGGTGGCGGCATATATTAGAAAATAAAGTAGGCCCTAATACTTTATTCAATGTATGAGCCAAAAATTTTGTTAGTATAATAAAAAATACCTGAAAATGGTTATCTACAATCGGAAGTTGTTGCGACAACAAGTGAATCAATAAGGACAACTGCTGCTATTCTTAGAAATAAAAGTAGAAACCACAACTACTTAAGTGGCAAGGGGCATATATTAAAAACTAAAATAGTTGGTCCTACTACTTAATTAGTTTTCAAAAACAAATATTTTTTCAGTGTAGGTATAACTACCTGAAAATGTTTATTTACTATGCAAAGTTGTTGCACAAATAAATAAAGTAGTGAGGACAACTACTATTATTCTTGGCAAAAAAGTAGTAAACACAATAGCATAAGAAGCATCGGCATATACATTTTGTAAACTAAAGATGTTGGACCTACTACTTTTTATGTTGTTCCAACCAAATATTCTTTTAGATGTACCAGCCAAATATTTTTATTATCATAAGTAAAAATACCTAAGAATAGTTATATACCATCGGAAGATGTTGCGATAGCAAGTAAAGTGGCACACTGAAAAAATGGTTAGTTGGCCCAAATATTTAGTTTGTAAGATATTTTACTGATATTTTATTAGTTAGGACTACTATTTTCTTAGTTGCTGGTACTAACTGAATAGCCACTGAAACTAATGGAATTTTTATAGCAACTAATAGAACAGCAGTATCAACTAATAAAATTGTAGTTCTATATATTACTGACCAAAATAGTCGGCTCACCTGAACATTTTTTCCAGCGTGAGGACAACTATTATCATTCTTAGAAATAAAAGTAGTAACCACAGCCATTCATGTTTCAGCAGAATACATATTAGGAACGAAAGTAGTTGACCCATATACTTTATTACTTGTTCTAATAAACCAGTTTTTTTTCAGTATACTCTGCATGTTCTTCGCATTTTCAGCTCAATGTCTGTTTATTGTCACCTTTCGATACCTATTATTTAACAATTGAGTGCTTTTACTTGAAAATTTGTTTCCCAACTACATATTAGATGAACGATATTGATAACTTGTAGAATCACTGAAATGTATACTACAATATTTACAGTATTCTAGACTACATGATGGAGCCATTATGCTCGTTCTTCACGCGATACAAGATATCGACTACCAGTACCTCTAAGGGAAACGACGTCGCGGTATTTTCAGATCGATCGAATGCTTCCTACTTGTATGAACGAAGAGCATGCGATTCTACAATAGAAAACAAGGACGAATCGTATATTTCGAAGCTGAAAATAGAATTCCAGTATGTGAGATAAGAACGACATTCAGGACTTTTCAAATATAATTGGCATCGAAAGAGTCCTCTGATAAAATAAAAATACTCTGAAAAATATGTTCTTCTATTGATAATATAGATAGCAACTGGTTTATATTTTTGTTTCCAAAATTAAAGTAAATGTAGGAGCTGTCGTGTGTGGCAGATGGTGATTACTATAAACAAGTAGAAATATCGGGCTGATAAAATTTTTCTTAATTTGATTTCCTAATTAGTAAATTAAAATACATGCTTCAATTTAAAGTATTAAAAAATATAATCAATGATCATGAATTAAAATAAATATTGAAATAGCCACATCGGTTTCCATTCAATTTTTATTTAATTTTAACATAAAAAGATTTTTAGTCATTGTGAATTTTATTTAAATATAAGATTTTATCCTTAAGAAAATTTCAGTCAGAGAAACGAATAATTCAGTTGATTTGGAATTTTATATCGTAACAAGATGATCTTGATAGACATTATGGAATTCTGAATCTCACTGATGTCTTCCATTTTCGACACTGATCCATTTTGAAGATGTTTATAATTTATTTGTGGACGTTTGCAACTTAAAATTCGCCAATTTTCATACTTTGGATTGTCTATAATTTTAACTCATACCGTTTTAAACATATTTTGAAATAGCAACGACAATTAAAAATTCTTCCATTACATTTTTTTTTAATTTTGATGATTTTGAAGATCAAAATTCAAGTGTTCAATTCTAAATCATTCAATTTGAAGAAATTTTGAATCTAATGCATAAAAATTACAGAACTTGGCCTATAAAACTTCAAATCTTGTATAATTTTCAATTGTAAATTTAAAGAATTAAAAACACTTTATTTTAAGGATTTACCATCTAAGGTTCTGCAATTTTAAAGAGTTACAATTGATAGTCGCCAATTTCAAAAACGTGCGAATAAAAATTTCTTAAATTTTGATGATTGTGAAGATCAAAGGTCTATAACTCTAGGCGTTATAGCAGGTGTTACGTGTGGGGGGGGGGGCGACACACCAGCCCCCCATTTGAAAAATCGAAGTTTAAATTGCATGACCTTGAAGATTTCCAAATGCCCTGATATGCGCCATCAAGTACAAATTTTGCGCCACATTGATAACCGAGTTATCAGCGATCAAAATGGGGGGGGGGCTGACGCGATAATAATGACGTTAATAATAACATTTTTTCAAATTTATCATAGCTATCCGTCAGAATTTCAAATGCGCTCAAATGCACCACCACTTAAGTGGTATATAGAATTTAAAATACGGATATGGAGCCATTCGTCTTCAAATGCGCTCATATGCGCCACAAAATTTTTTTCAAACTTTAAAAACTGTCCACGATAAGAAGCTTTTAACAATTTAAAAGTGATGACCATGTGATGACCAACAAAATAAAAAGCTTTTAATCCGTAGTGATGAAGGGACTTTCGTATGCGGTTTCAAATGCGCTCATATGCGCCATGATAATTTTCCGCATATTTTGAAAATTGCCCAAGATACGGAGGTCATAATATTTTGCAAAGTTTTGACAAAAAAGAAAGTTTTTAGTCGAATTTGAAGGTTTACAATTCAAAATTCTACAATTTAAAATATTTACAATTGAAAACTCTCCAATTTTGAAAATGTATACAAACATTTTTAATTTAGAAGATTTTGAAAAGCAAGAGAGAAGTTTTTAATTCTAAGCCTTTCAACTTGAAGAAATTTCGAAGGTAAATCAGCAGATTTACAGAATTTTGAATTCTAAAACTTAAAACGTGCATAGTTTTTTTATTTAAATTTTCAAACTTAAAAGCTCTTGAATTTTAATGATTTATAATTTCATGTTTTGAAAACTTCAAAAATGTTGAAGAGTTACAATTGCAAATTCTTGAATTTTGAATATATAGTATATGTAAACCATTTAGGGGAGACCACCCTACAGTAGATAATGATCCTACAGTAGATAATCATTGATTATAAGAATAAATATAAGTAAAATAATTAATTCTTAATGTAATATATTAACACGTATCGTGTCTCGACTCTTAAGTATATTAAAATTATTATTTTAAATACTTTATTGCTTTAAATCATTAATTATCTACTGTAGGAGCATTATCTACTGTAGGGTGGTCTCCCCTAACTCTCAAGATTTATATTTTGAAATTAGGTAATATTGAACGTTTTCTTAATAGTTTAATTTTGAAATTTTACCATTTAAAATGCTTCAATTCTGAATACTTTAAAATAACGATTCTTCAATATTTAATGTGTATAATTGAAAATGATGCAATTTTTTATTCCTTTTATGGAATAGTTCAACTTTGAAAACTAAAACTTATTAAATTTTGAAGAAAACATTTAAATTTATTCGATTTTATAGATTTGAAATTGAAAATTCTTCAATTTTGAACATTAAAAATGAGTGCGTTGATTTAGTTTTTGAAAACTGTTATCCTTTTTTGCATATGTTACATATATTTTCATATTTAAAAAAGGTACTTCAACTGTAACTAGTTCCATTTTTTAAGGAACTTTACAAAAACTGGATCTAATTTCAAATGTCGAGAATTTGATATTCTAGTTCAAACAAAATAATTTGTATTTGATTGAAACAATTTCAAGAGGAAGTAGTATATTATAATATGTTAAACATTTCATGTCTCACATTTATTTTCCAATAGATTTTCAGAAGTGTTGTTTATTTCAATGAAACAATGATTTCGTAATTTAATTATTTCCAACGAGCTGCATATGGACGATGCTGTCCCGCATACAGCGGCAGGAATAGCCGCAGGTAATTTTATAAAAATAGAAACACTTTAGGATTGCAAAATTTGATGGTTTGGTTCGTGAGAATATTTCTTTATTTGAAAACTAACCTTTGAACGTATGTAGCAAGGAAAAAAGGGCTTTTTCTAAAAAATAGTGATAGCTGAGATTTTACCTCTTGTTCGTTCGCATTCTGCGGAATATATATATATATAAACAAACTAAATGGAAATATCTGCTTTTCCAAAGGTTGTAAAATAGAATTATTATGTGTGTTTTACAAGCGTTTTGTTTTGAGGTTAGAGTTTGATCTTAGTATAAACTAAATTTATGGTAGAGCACCCATCCAAGCATTTTTTAACTTTTTTGTTGGCCGTTACAGCCCCGATGAAGAAGCCTTAATTATTTCCTCAATTTAATATACTTCGGACTTGAATGAGGTTCAATTTTTATGACTACACGATTTGAAAATGTTTTTTCTATGAGGTTATAGAATTTGCATGCTATCTGTCTATTCTGTAGCCCGATTAACTCGACGCGCTAACGCAATTATTCAGCCGCAAATGGCATTTCAAAATTGTGAAGACTCGTTCACAATTCATGAACTCTGGCCGAAAGTGAGTAGTGTACTCCACCAGTTCATTCAAAATATCACGGGCAACATTTACGTAAATTCATTTATAAGCATCAATTACATTCCTTTTCTTCTTTACACAGAGTAAATTGAGTCAATGTTGTATGTAATATTAAATCAATTCTCATATTTTTATTTCAACTTTGGGACCGTGCACAAATTACGTAATTTCGACCTCCCCCCCCCCCCCCCTTACTTATGTAATTTTCGACGACTAAATTTAGTTCGTGAATTAAGTCATTGCTGTTTCTTACGAATTAACAAAGTAGTTTAACTTTCAACGAAGCAGCTAGATTTTTAACCAAAGAAGATGAATTCTGAACACAACATATAATGTTTTATATTTTGGCCAGGAAAACATTTCGAGTTTTAATCAAAAACAGTCGAATTGGGCCAAAATAGACGAATTTTTTACAAAGTAGTGCAATCCTCAACCAAAACAGATTCTTTTTCTATCAGACAATTGCATTTTTAACCAAAAAGATTAAATTTCTATCAAAAGAGATGACTTTTCGAATAAAAAAGATGAATTTCAACAATAGTCGAATTTTCAACCAAGAAAGATTTGTCAGTCAATGAAGGAAAAAAATCATTTAAAATGTTGAATCTTCAAGCCAAAAACATGAGCTTTCTGAAAAACAGTTGAATTTCCAACCAAATAATTGAATTTTCAATTAAAACAATTAGTTTGCAACCAAGAAGGTTAATTTTCTAACAATTCAGATACATTTTCAAAAATAGAATAGTTGAGTTTTCATTTGAAAAAATTAATGTTCAATAGAAATAAAAATGAATTAAACAGTTGAATCTTTCACCGAACTGTTGAATTTTCAAGATAGATAATGAATTTTTAACCTAAAAATATTAATTTTCAACAAAAAGATTTATTATTTGACAAAGGGTTGAATTTCCAACCAAATAGATAGTTTTCCGTTAAATAAATGGTTTTTAACGAAAAAAATTAATTTTAAGGAAGGAATTTAATTTCCTACCGAAGAGATGAATTTAAGGTGAAAAAAAAAGAATCTTTAATGAAAAAAGTGAATTTTAAAGACAGTTCAAATTTCAAGCAGAGTTCAATTTTCAACAAAAAATGAAATGTTTGATATTTTAACCAAAAAAGATTAAAAATAAAAAAAAGTTAAACCCAACTTAAAAAGGCAAATTTTTAACGAAATGCTTGAATCCTTAACTAAAACGTAATCATAATTAAAAAAAAAAATCAGATCAAAACCGAAATTTAATTTCGGTTATTTTCTGTTCAATTTGTTTATTTTTCAATTGAAAAAATCAGTTTAAACCCGAAAAAAGATTAGTTTTAAACAAAATGGTTAAAGTATCAACTAAAGGAATGAATTTTCAACTAAAATGATAAATCATCAACTAAAAAAAAAGGAATTTTCAAGAAAGAAGTTCAACTTGAATCTGTAAATTTTAAACAAAAAAGTGAATTTTTAATCCAAGCACTTTAATTTTTCACAGTCAATTGAATTTTTAGGCTGGAGCGATGAAATGTCTACACAAATATATGGATTTTGAATCCAAAAGGACGAATCTTCAACAAAATACTTGAATTTTTAACAAAACACAATTTTTTATCCAGGGCAGAAGACAAGGTTTGAATAATTGTTGATTTTTCAAGTAAAAAAGAAAATTTTTTAATAAAACACTTGAGTTTTCAACCAAAGAAGATTTTCTAATAATTATTAATTCAGTTCGCATATATGTGGAAAAACGAGAAAAGGGGGAAGAACAGTAAAGCCTAAAGAAAAGAGTAAAGATTTAAAGAAAAAAAATAAGGGGCAATTATTGATATTAAATTATAAAGAGGAAATTAAAATAGTTTATTTACTTTATTTGTTTATGAAAAAAATTAATTAGTTATTAGTTATTAAATTGTTATTATGCAATTTATCACATATGTTTTTATATATAATAATAATTATTATTAGTTACATTTTGTAATTTTGTTTTTGAAATGTATCATTTAATTTCCTTTCCTTTACTTCTAAATAATAATAATAAATAAATAGAAAATCTGATGACTTATAGACTAAATTATAACAGTTTGAATAAAAGTTGAAGTTGATTTTTAATTCTTTTAGAACATTGAATCATAAAACTGGAAATGTTGCTTAAAAAAAATAATTTATTTTCCATTGCTCAAATTTTTGGATTTCGGTCTAAACGCTTTTAAATTCAGAGTGCACAACGTGTTTTGGACTGCGCAACATTTGAAGCCCTGAAAAAATTATAATAATATTTGTTTGTGAAACTAAATAATTTCATGAAGGTTTTAGGTTTTTATAATTAATAGAGTTGATGTTTTATATGTATGTTCGTTCCCTAAGTTTATAAAATCATAGAAAGATTGGGGGGCGGGGGGTCAAAGCAAATCTCACGGTATCTTACAGGGGGCGGGGGGCTTCAAAATGTCACTAAACCCTCGATGTATTTTTTGGATAACCCCTTATAATAAAATCGTTGACGTAATTGAGTGGTGGGGGGTAGACCCAAAAGACTTTACGTAATTTGTGCACGGCCCCTGTGCATCAGTTAAAAATAATTTCAGAACAATATGAAATAAACAAACATAATATTTAAAATATTTCATGCCATTTTTCGCTACATAATATGAGCGTTATAAGTGAAAAAAATTTTTTATTACACTTCTGGCCTTGTGTGTCTACGACACAAGAGAGTAATTACTGAATGTAGTTTAGAGAGTGCAAAGAACATAAAATTGTGTTATATCCTGCCGAGTGTTGTAATAGACGAGTTCTTTTATTTTGTAAAGTAGCTTCAAACGAGTCATATTACTTGATATAGGGTGAAAATTGTGTGCTAATTATAAAATGACGTTAACTACTCTCTAAAGAATTTATGACTTGTTTTGTCAAAATAATGTTTTGTGCCGCCGTTTGTTATTCCTAACAATCCATTGCACATTAAAAAGTGCATAAATGTGTTACATCTTTCATTGATTGAAAAAAACCACAACAATATGCGAAATTCGTTTATGGGTATTTTAACCACCAGAAAGCTGATATCATTACGAAACTAAAACAATTGTTGCGATGCCCTACAGAATTCTGAAGTTCACTTAACTAGATTATCTAGTTTACTCCACTTCCAGAAGTACGTATTTTACGACACTGCATCAGTCAGTTATTACTCATTTGCCTATGAATAAAATATTACGAGCTCTTTCAGCTAATGCTTTTCAAAGGATGATATTTTGCATTTTGTAGTTTCATCAAGGATAAACTTTCCCCTGAATTTAATTTAAGATGTGGATATTGAACCATAAATTAATTCAGGCGAAAGTTTATCTTAGATGAAACTGCAAAATGCAAGATATTATCCTTTGAAAAACATGAGCTTTGTGAGTAAAAAATTATTTATTTTTCAATTCAAGGTATGAAAATGAAACCATAAAGTAATTATTGTTCAGTTGAGTAAAATTTATGCACGATATGTTTTTAAAAAACGAAAAATGTGAAGTAACCAGAAACATTGGTACAAACACCAACAACAGGGAGTGCATATCTGTCGATTGGGACTATAATTATACATTTTAGAACAATAATGGTGGAGAACTCACATGGCAAACCCAATCCAAGAGAGATAATTAAAAAAAAAAGCAAAAGAACCAAAAATAAAAAATAAATTATTTTTAGTTTTTTCTGTTGGATTGGGTACGCCATGTAAGGTCTTCACCATTATTGTTTGAAAATGTATAATTATAGTCCCAATCCACAGATATATGCTACCCGTTTTTAGTGTTTGTGTATATATGTTTTATCTTAAACATTTCGATTAGCTCAATAAATGATCTTTTATCAAAAGACCAGGAGATTGACAACATTCATTCAATCTTCCAATTATTTAAAATCATGTTGCAAACGTTACATTCCGACCAGCGAAGCTTCCTCTATTTTAATGTCAATACTGTTTTCTACACAATTTTTCTTCTATTAATCACGTTATGGTTTCAAAGGATAATATTTTGCATTTTGTAGCATCATCAAAGATAAACTTTCGCTTCAATTAATTTATGGTTCAATATCCGTATCTTAAATTAAATTCAGGGGAAAGTTTATCCTGGATGAAACTACAAAATGCAAAATATTATCCATTGAAAACCATTAGCTAAAAGAGCTCGTAATATTTTATTCATGGGCAAATGAGTAATAACTGACTGATGCAGTGTCGTAAAATACGTACTTCTTGAAGTCGAGTAAACTAGAGAATGTAGTTAAGTGAACTTTAGAATTCTGTAGAGCATCGCTCCAATTATTTTAGTTTCGTGATGATATCAGCTTCCTGGTGGTTAAAATACCCAGGACGAATTTTGCATATTGTTGCACTTTTTTATTTAATCAATGAAACATGTAACACATTTATGCACTTTGTAATGTACAATGGATTGTTAGGAATAACAAACGGCGGCACAAAACATTATTTTGACAAAACAAGTCATAAATTCTTTAGAGAGTAGTTAACGTCATTTTATAATTAGCACACAATTTTCACCCTATATCAAGTAATATGACTCGTTTGAAGCTACATTACAAAATAAAAGAACTCGTCTATTACAACACTCGGAAGGATATAACTCAATTTTATGTTCTTCCACTCTCTAAACTACATTCAGTAATTACTCTCTTGTGTCGTAGACACACAAGGCAGAAGTGTAATAAAAAAATTTTTTCACTTACAAAGCTCATATTATGTAGCGAAAAATGGCGCGAAATATTTCAAATATTATGCTTGTTTATTTCATATTGTTCTGAAATTATTTTTAACTGATGCACAGGGGCCGTGCACAAATTACGGAAAGACTTTTGGGTATACCCCACACCCCTCAATTACGTCAACGATTTTATTATAATGTGTTGCATGGGTGCATTAACTGTAAAAAAATGTTATGTTACCATATTGATAATTGCAACAGTACTACTTGTAATTTACGTAATAACATTAGTAGCACATATCGATACTAGTATTATTGTTAAAGGTAATAATCATAAAATCACGAAATAGTGATAAATGAATAAACAAATAAGGGGTTATCCGCAAAATACATAAAGGGTTTTCTGACATTCTGAAGCCCCCCTCCACCTGTAAGGTACCGTGAGATTTTCTTTGACCCCCCCCCCCAATATTTCTATGATTTTATAAACTTAGAGAATGAACATTAGGGTGGTCCAAAAATGCATTGGAAATTTTTTTTTTAATTTTTATCGGGACACCTCCCAAATTTGTTCGAATCCACCCAAAAATGAATCCATTTTTTTTGTTTTGAAAAAAATGATATTTAGGGGTGGCGCAAGCCCTATGAAGTTTAACATGTATTTCCCATAAGAAAAAAAGACGTTTTTGTCAATCTTATTCAGAATCCTCAATATTATCTCAATCGAGTTGAAACTCAACATTTCTCTCCACAATTAGCCATAGAATACGAATAAAATATCACTTTTCAAATATCACCCCCATAAGTCTGTTTTATAGGGTCCCAAAGAAACCCCATAAGTGGAAAAATGGGTTTTGCGAGTTTTTGGCGCTAATTATGATTTCTTTGCGGTTTTTTCAATGCGAATTGTTTCTAATACATAAAATATGACTTTATACTGAAAATTAGATATTTTCATGAATTGTTTAAACAATTTATTATTGTTTTTAGCAATTTTCTCATAGAATGGAGTTAGAAAGACGCTGATTTTTCACAAATTTTCCATTTGTTGTCCAATTTTCAATTAGAGGTAAGTGATAGTTCATCAATGTTAACAATAGTGATTGTTTTAGCAATTTATCATAATTATGAATAATATTATAATTGAATAATGCTAGAAAGATGCGGTTTTTTTTAAATTTCTGGCTTTTTGTTTAATTTTCATTTGGAGTGAAGTAATAATGAATTCAAGTTAACAAAATAATTGTTTAAACCGTTTATTATCATTGTTGATAATGTTCTCTTTGCTTAATCGGTAGAATGTTGCGGTTTTTTCTGAAATTTTCAACTGTTTGTTTATTTTTTATTAGGCGTGACTTGATAATTAATTAGATTTAGCAAAAATAATTGTTTAAACAAATTATTATTGTTTATGACGGCCATACCACGCTGAAAACCCCAGTTCTCGTCAGATCACTGAAGTTAAGCAGCGTTGGACGCGGTTAGTACTTGGATGGGTGACCATTCAAGAATACTGACATGAGTGCTGTTGGCACATCGTGGGTGTGGTGAGCCCACACTTGTAGTTATTTATAACTACAAGAAAAACCTAGAAACACTACCCGAATCGGGTAGTGTCACGCCTACCCTGAAAGGGAAATGGTTTAATGGTATGACTATCTTCATCTATATCGATTGCGCCTGATAGTTGCGGCTTTACGGCAATTTTTACCTTTCCGTCCTTTTTTCACTTAGTGAGGTAATAATTAATTAAAGTTAACAGAAAAGCTGTTTGAACAATTTAATATTGTTTATAACTATCTTTTCTTAGATAAGTGCTAGAAAGTGGCGGTTTTTTCTACAATCTTTCACTTTGCTTCGCCTGCTTAATTACTAACAATTAATATATAAACATTAGAGATTTGCAATTCCAAGTTTTTCTTTTACGCTTTGCAATAAACTTCTTGTTGTAATAAAAAAAAAACTTTTACAAGTCATTTAAAGACATAGTCCTTCCACCTATTCCTAAGTATTCTATTCTTTGTTTTTGCCTCTTGTGTAAAATAGTTTTTTTTCTTGAAATTAATTTTTTTAAGCATATGGAAAAGAGCAAAAATAATTCACTTAAAACAACAATACCTTTCGAAAAATCATTTTTGTTTTGGTTGACTTATTACTTGTTCATAAATAAAAAGGCGATGCAAAGTGAAAGATTTGAGAAAAAACTGCCACTTGCTAGCTCTTATCTGAGAAAAGAAGGTTATAAACAATATTAAATTGTTTAAACAACTTTTCTGTTAACTTTAATTAATTATTACCCCACTAAGTGAAAAAAGGACAGAAAGGTAAAAATTGCCAAAAACCGCAACTATCAGGCGCAAACGATATAGATGAAGATAGTCATAAACAATAATAATTTGTTTAAACAATTATTTTTGCTAAATCTAATTAATTATCAAGTCACGCCTAATAAAAAATAAACAAACAGTTGAAAATTTCAGAAAAAACCGTAACATTCTACCGATTAAGCAAAGAGAATATTATCAACAATGATAATAAATTGTTTAAACAATTATTTTGTTAACTTGAATTCATTATTACTTCACTCCAAATGAAAATTAAACAAAAAGCCAGACATTAAAAAAAACCGCATCTTTCTAGCATTATTCAATTATAATATTATTAATAAGTATAATAAATTGTTTAAACAATTATTTTGTTAACTTGAATTCATTATTACTTTACACCGAATGAAAAGTGGACAAAAAGCCAGAAATTACAAAAAACCGAATCTTTTCAGCATTATTCAAATATAAGTATAGTATACCATTAAGCCATTTCCCTTCCAGGGTAGGCGTGACACTACCCGATGTGGGTAGTGTTTCTAGGTGGATAGTTTTCTTGTAGTTATAAATAACTACAAATTTGGGCTCACCACACCCGTAATATGCCAACAGCACACAGTATTCTCGAATGGTCACCCATCCAAGTACTAACCGCGCACAACGCTGCTTAACTTCAGTGATCTGACGAGAACTGGTTTTTTCAGCGTGACATGGCCGTTGGCAACGGCCATATAATATTATTAATAATTATAATAAATTGTTTAAACAATTATTTTGTTAACTTGAATTTTATGATTACTTTACTGCAGATGAAAATTGGACAAAAAGCCAGAAATTAAAAAAAAATCCGCATCTTTCTAGCATTATTCAAATATAATAATATTAATAATTATAACAAATTGTTTAAACAATCACTATTGTTAAAATTGATGAACTATCACTTCCCTCTAATTGAAAATTGGACAACAAATGGAAAATTTATGAAAAAACCGCGTCTTTCTAACTCCATTCTATGAGAAAATTGCTAAAAACAATAATCAATTGTTTAAACAAATCATGAAAATATCTAATTTTCAGTATAAAGTCATATTTTATGTATTAGAAACAATTCACATTAAAAAAACCGCAAAAAAAATTATAATTAGCGCCAAAAACTCGCAAAACCCATTTTTCCACTTATGGGGTTTCTTTGGGACCCTATAAAACAGACTTATGGGGGTGATATTTGAAAAGTGATATTTCATTCGTATTCTATGGCTAATTGTGGAGAGAAATGTTAAGTTTCAACTCGATTGAGATAATATTGAGGATTCTGAATAAGATTTACAAAAACGTCTTTTTTTCTTATGGGAAATACATGTTAAACTTCATGGGGCTTGCGCCACCCCTAAATATAATTTTTTCTCAAAACAAAAAAAATGGATTTATTTTTGGGTGAATTCGAACAAATTTGGGGAGTGTTCTCATCAAAATTCGAAAAAAAAATTTTGAACATACATATAAAAAATTAATTCTATTAATTATAAAAACGTAAAACCTTAATGAAATTATTTAGTTTCAGAAACAAATATTTTTATAATTTTTTTAGGGCTTCAAATGTTCCGCAGTCCCAAAAACGTTGTGAAGTCTGAATTTGAAAGCGTTTAGTCCAAAATCCAAAAATGTGAGCAATGGAAAATAAACTTTTTTTTCAAGCAAAATTTCCAGTTTTATAATTCAATGTTCTAAAAGTATTGAAAATAAACTTCAACGTTCATTCAAACTGTTATAATTTAGTCTATAAATCATCAGAATTTCTATTTATTTATTATTATTATTATTATTATTATTATTTAGTAGTAAAGGAAAGGAAATTAAATTATACATTTCGAAAATAAAATTAAAAAATTTATCTAATGATAATTATTATTATTTATTAAAATATATGTGATAAATTATATAACAACAATTTTATAAATAAAAACTAATTAATTTTTTATTGAAAAGATTTTGTTAATACTTAAAAAATCCTCTCCTCATGATATTTGATAAGAGAACAATAATTTTCTATTTTTTTTTACAATTTTATAAATAAATAAAGTAAATAAACTATTTTAATTTCCTATTTATAATTTAATTTGAATAACTGCGCTTATTTTTTTTTCTCTAAATCTTTACTCTTTTCTTTAGGCTTTACTATTCTTCCCCTCTTTCTTCTTTTTTCACTTATATGTGAACTGAATTATGAATTAATAGAAATTCTTCTTTGATTGAAAATTCAACCGTTTTGTTAAAAATTGGTCTTTTTTACTTGAAAATTCGACAATTATTCGAAATTTTTTTCTTCCTTGGATAAAAAATTGTGTGTTGTTGAAAATTCGAATATTTTGTTGAAGATTCAGCCTTTTGGATTCAAAATCCATATATTTGTGAAGAAATTTCATCGCTTTTGGCTAAAAATGCAATTGTCTGATGAAGATTAAAGTTATTCGACTGAAAATGCACTTTTTTGTTAAAAAATCACATATTCAAGTTGAACTTCTTTTTCGAAAATTCGTTTTTTTTAGTTGAAGATTCATCATTTTAGTTAAAAATTCATCCCTTTAGTTGAAAATTCAACTATTTTGTTCAAAATTAATCTTTTTTTAGTTTTAAATTAATGTTTTCGCTTGAAAATTAAAAAATAGAAAAGAACACAATCGAAATTATATTTCGGGTTTGAACTAATTTTTGTTTTTAATTATGATTATGTTTTAGTTAAGGATTCAAGCATTTCGTTAAAAATTTGCCGTTTTTAAGTTAGGTTTCACATTTTTTTATTTTTTATCTTTTTTGGTTGAAATATCAACCATTTCATTTTTTGTTGAAAATTGAACTCTGCTTGAAATTTGCACTGTCTATAAACATTCTTTTTTTTATTAAGGATTCATATTTTTAACCTTAAATTCATCTCTTCGATAGGAAATTAAACTCCTTTCTTGAAAAAACTTGAAAAACTATCTTCTTGGTTGAAAATTCAACTGTTTGGTATAATCAATCTTTTTGTTGAAAATGAATATTTTCAGTTTAAAAATTCATTATCTTGCTTGAAAATTCAACAGTTCGGTAAAAGATTCAACTGTTTCAAATCTTTTTTATTTCTATTGAACATTAATTTTTTCAAATGAAAACTCTACTATTCTATTTTTAAACATGCATCTAATTTGGTAAGAAATTAATCTTCTTGGTTGCAAATTTATTCTTCTAATTGAAAATTCGATTACTTGTTTGGAAATTAAAACTGTTTTTTAGAAAGCTCATGTTTGTGACTTAAAGATTTAACATTCTAAATGATTTTTTTCCTTTATTGACTGACAAATCTTTCTTGGTTGAAAATTCGACTATTGTTGAAATCCATTTATTTAATTTAAAAAGTCATCTCTTTTGATAGAAATTTAACCTTTTTGGTTGAAAATGCAATTGTTTGATTGAAAAAGAATCTGTTTTGGTTGAGGAATGCACTACTTTGTAGAAAATTCGTCTATTTTGGCCCAATTCAACTGTTTTTGAATAAAACTCAAAATCTTTTCCTGGCTGAAATATAAAACATTATATGTTGTGTTCTAAATAAATTTAGTCATCGAAAATTACATAAGAAAGTTGGGGGGGGATGGAAAATTACGTAATTTGTGTACGGTCATAAAGTTAAAATAAAAATATGGGAATTGATTCAATATTTCATACAAAATTGACTCAATTTACTCTGTTTAATGAAGAAAAGAAATGTAATTGATGCTTCCAAATGAATTTACGTAAATGGTGCCCGTGCTATTCCGAATGAACTGGTGCAATGCAGTACTCACTTTCGACCAGAGTTCATGAATTGTGAACGAGTCTTCACAAATTTGAAATACCATTCGCGGCTGAATAATTGCGTTAGCGCGCCGAGTTAATCGGGCGACAGAATTTCGATGTTGGACAGGAGTTTGGTAATAATTGATCGCGGAAGTAACGTATTACATTGGACGGTTTCTGCATAATTTCCGCTTCACGCGTTTACTCCGATCCAAATGTATTCTGAGGCTTAAAGTCCTTTTTTCAAACAAAATCTAGTAGATTTTATCCCAAACAGTAAAATCAGCAATTTTTACTTTTTAAACATAATAAAATGAATAAATCATTTAAAGGAGAGAATTTAAATTCTGGTTTCACTCACTAAATTATACATTTCACTCATAATTAATTTTAGTGACCCTAATTAGATGAACTCTGATTTAATTAGAGTCGATGAAAACGTTCCTTTTCTAGTGGAGGTAAATTCAATTGTTCTGGAATGTTGAAGAGCTTTTTTTTAAATATTTATTAATACATTTAGGCTGACTGTAAAATTATGCATTTTTCAATTAGGTTGAAGTTTCATACGTGTAGTGTGATAAAATTTTTTTTTTCATTTTCATCTTTTTTCTTTTTTTTTAAATGAAAAAAAATGTATCCAGCAACATTTCCTATGCATTTTTTGAAGGTTTGGACAATCAAAATCCAAACCTCCAGAAAACCAAACTTTTTTTCCGTTTTCGAACCTAGAAATAAAATTTTAGAATAGAAGTGAGCAAGTGTCATATGGCTTCAAAATTTTGGCTATTTTGGCCATGAATTACATTTTTGTATGAAACAGAACAAGTTTCACGTCACAGTAAACAAAGATGTGAATTTTCAACCCTAAAAATGAATAGTTGATATTTCAATCAAGTAAGGTTTTAACCTTTAAGTGTGGACGTGCGGTCTCACAGCCCGCACGATACTTCTGACACGTGGGTCCCTCCCTTCTTGGCCTTTCTCGAAGCTGCCTTTATTAGTGGCTTTATTTTTATTTGTGATTTTGCCGAGGTAGGTGAGCAACGTGTGGTCCTGCATAAAATTGGTGAGTAATATCAATTGAAAGCTCATGCGCGGTCCGTGAGACCGCACGACCACGGTAGCGTCACAATTTGATATTGCTTTCTCAATTTGTCTCAATTTAAAACCGCGTCACTCAGACCACGCCATGCTTCTGATGCACTGATATGGAAGATTAATAATAATGATAATAAAAATTTATACAATTTATAAATTTCTCACTTATTTCAATATCATTTCACATACTTGCATAAGTCAGATAACAAAAAATTCTTTACTTATTTAATTATATATAAATATATACAGCGGTCTGTGAGACCTCAGGTCCTTTTTAGTGCAAAAATGAAGTCACGTCCATACTTAAAGGTTAATATAAAACAGTTGTGACCAACCAAAAAAAGGCCGATGTCAAACAAAATAGTTGAATTCTTAAACAAAAAGGTTAATAATTAACCAAAAAATTGCATTTTTAACCAAAAAGATGAAGTTTCTACCAAAATAGATTAATTTTCAAGCCCAAAAAACAAATTTTCAATATAAGAGTTGGATTTTTAACAAAAAAAGATTCTTCAGTGAAGATAGAAAAAAATTCAAAACGAATTGTTGAATGTTCAAGACAAAAAGGCTAATTTTCTACAAAAAATGTGAATCTTTAACCCGCTAATATAAATTTGCAACAAAAAAGGTAATGTTCATCAAAATAATTCAATTTTTAACCGAAAATTAAGAATTTTCAAGTTCTCAAAATAGCTTGGTAACAAAATTGTCGAATTTTCGGGAAACTAATTAAATTTACAACGAAATCATACATTTTACAACCAAAATATAATAGTAAACTTTCCAAACAAACATAATTAACATTCAACCAAATATAGTTGGATTTTTAGAGAAAGAGATGAATTTTCAAACTACGTTTGTGAATCTGCAACAAAAAAAAAACTAATTTTTATCGAAGGAATTCAAATTTTACCTAAAGCTTAATTTTTAACCAAAAAATGTAATAGTTGATTTTCTTCACCAGATATTTTAATATTGAATCGGAAACAGTTGATTTCAATCAGGAAGACGTATTTTGAACCAAATACTCAAATTTTCAACTAGAGAAGGTGAACTTGCTATCTACAATGAAATAGTTGTATTTTGAGTTCAAAAATTAAGATTTAACCATAAAGAACATATTTTAAAAAAATTAGTTAAATGTTCAACTAAAAAGATGAATGTTCAACTAAAACAGATTGATTTTGCCAAAAGAATAAATTTTTAAGAAATTAGTTAAAATTTCAACTAAGTATTTCAATTTAGAAAAAAATGAATTCTCAAATAAAAATATTTAATCTAAATATTCCACCTGAAAAGACGAATTTTCAACTAAAACGTTGAATTATCAGCCAAAGAGTATGAAAATATGCCAAAATGGTTGCATTTTTAACCAAATAATAAGCCTTCCAACCAAAAAAGATAAATTCTTGAAGAAAAATATTTCAACCAAATTTTCCATCTAGAAAGACCAATTTTGAACTAAACCGTTGAATTTTCAGCCAAAAAGGATGAACTTCTACCAAAATAGTTGAATTTTCAACCAAATAATAAACCTTTTAACCAAAAAACATGAATTCTCAACCAAAACTATAATATTAAACTTTTCAGCATAATAGAATTAACTTCGAACTAAAAAAAATTGGATTTTCAACCAAAGAGAAGAATTTTCAACAAAAGTGATTAATTTTCAACTGAAATAATTAAATTTTCAGTTAAAAAGCGAATATTCAACTCTGGAATTTTTTTATTCTTAAAGTTCTTTCTTCAACGCACTTTATATATTCGTCAAAATTCAATGATTTTCCGCTTGCAAAAATGTTAGAAATTTTATCATCAAATTGATCTACTGGCATTTATTGTTATTTTTAGCCTTCGTCTATTGAAAGCTATGGTCGCAAGGAGTCAGATGAAAATGATAAATGGCATTTTTAACTTGCGGATGGCTACTGAAATTGGAAATAAACTAACCATGTATTTCCGTTTTTGAACCTAGAACCTAGAACCTACGGTCCTTCAAAAGACGAAAATTTAATGTATATACTCAACTCCGGATATAAGAACAGTTAATGGCTTGGCTTGCAGTGGCTTTGATCTTAAATCGCGGGAATCCAAACGTAAGCAGGCAGGGCCGCGTGAATAATTTCTGTTGCATTTGGACGCATGACGCAACCTGATGCAACTAATGCGCTGAGAGTGCGGCCTTCATGCTGTTTGTCACGCTCAACTGAGCGCCGCCTCTCTCTCTCGGTCCCGCAGCTCCCCTTATCATGAAACTGCCGATGACACACATTCTCGGAATACCGTATACAGGGGATTCTTATATCGGGACTGGAGTGTAATTTTTGTTCAACTCCTTTGGACAATAGCTTTCGATAGTGGAAGACTATAAATATGAAACATGTTCGGATCTATTGTAAAATTTAATTTCTAGTTACGAAAACGGAGATACACGTTGACTTTTCTTAAATTTCGGTCTTTGATTTCCTAAAATTCCGAAAAATACATAGTTCATATTGCTGGATTTTGTTCTTATTTTTATTTCAAAAGACAAAAATAAAAATTTGTCATCCCTAGTTCTTAGCGAAAATTATAAGAAATAATCAAGATAAAAATATTTAATTTCATAATAATACTCACCGCTTTCTCCATTATAATTGATATTTTCTCCATCCTCACGTCGCCACATAACGTAGGGCTCCGGATATCCGGTTGCTTTGCAGGTTAATGTTACATTCGAAGCTTCGCGTACAACCATGTCCGTGCTTGTTTCTTTGGCAATGATCGACGGCGGGACTGTAATAGAAGAACGAAAAATAGAGAGTTCACGGAAATATTTTTTAGGTCATCGTGTGCATCAGCCACATTTATGACTATTGGCATGCTCGCTAAAAGGAAGCTATATAAAGAAGCGAAAATATTCGCCAAGATTTTCTTTTTAGATTAGAGATTTATTTTAAAAGCCTTTCGTCATTTAAGAGGACGCAAGTACCCTTAAAAGTCGCCCATAAACTACTTTACCAATTTTTGACTTTTGCCCCCCCCCCCCCCTGTCAACCCTTATTAACGACCGTAGTTTAGTGTCGTTTTTTCGCGTTTCTAGTAAGTTCAGTTGCCAATACGCCACCGTGACTGTGTGGTGAACTATAATATTCTATGATTAGACTACACAGCCTAAAATTTCCTGAAAAGAGGCGAAATAGGGTGATTTTTGCCGAAAATAGGAGAAAAATAGGGGAACGAATTCTTTTAAATAAAATTAATGAAGCTACCATATTGAGTTCAATACGAAACGCGATATATCCCTAATATTTCAAGTGGAATTATGTTGCATTTCCTACAAAATAGTTGAATTTGCAGCCAAAAAAGATTTTCTACTGAAAAGATGAATTCCTAACCCAAAAATACGAAATTGAAAAGAAACTTAATAATCTTTAACCAGTTACGTAAAACCCAAATAGTTGAAATGCCAAGTAAAGAAGACGAATTTTCAATAAAATAGTTAAATTTTTAACCAAATATTTCAATTTTTAACAAAGAAGTTTGGTTTTTACCGAGAAAGATGAATTTTTAACCGAGAAAGGTGTTTTTTTTACCCTAAAACGTGAATTTTAAATCCAAAAGGATGATTTATCAACAAAATAGTTGCATTTTTGACCGAGAAAGATTTTTTCAACAAAATAGTTGAATTTTCAACACAATAATTCAACTTTCAACAGAATATTCCAATTTTTAAACAAATAATCGTATTTTTGACCTAAAAGGATTAATTTTCAACAAAGAAGATTGATTTTTTACTAAAAGAGGTTAAATTTTCAAATAAAAAAATTAATTTTAACAAGAACAAAAAATCATCAATCAGTTTAATTGAACCAAAAAAACAACTAATTTTAAACAAAATAGTTGAATCCTCAACCAATAAAGATTTATTTTCAAAAAACCGGATTAATTTTCTACTAAAAAAGACGAAATTTCAATGAAATACGCCAATTTTCCACCGAGCAGTTGAATTTTTATGTAGAAAATGAAAAAGATAACTTTCAATAAAAAAACGAATTTTGAAGCAGTTGAATTCTTTGCAAAACCGGAAAAGATGAATTGGCAACAAAAAAGTTAGTTTTCAATAAGCAAGACGAATTTAAAAAAAAATAGTTGAACTATCAACTAACAAAAAGTTTTCAAACAAAAATGGAAACGTGAAATTTTCATTTAAAAAAAAAAAAAAATGTTAATAAGTTGAATTCAACCGAAGAAGACGATATTTTAATAAAATAGTTGAATCCTGGAAAAATTTTCAACCAAAGTGGTTAATCTTAAAAAAAAAGAACTTTTGAAAGATTTGGTTATCTTGTAACCCTATTGTTGAATTTTTAACCTAATAGTTACATTTGCGACCAGAAACAAACAGTTGCAAAAAAAAACGAGTTTTCAATAAAACAGGTCATTTTTCAACCGAAGAGATGAATTCTCAACTAAACTGATGAATATTTAAAAAATTAATTTACAACAAAAGAGTACAACATTCAACAAAACAGTTTAATTTTCAACCAAAGCGACGATTTTTTAACCATGAAGAACCAAAAAAGACGAATTTTCATCAACCTAATAAATTTTCAACCAAATATTTGAATTTTTAATTATAAAAAAAATTCTAACGAAATAGTTGAATTTGCATCCAAAAATTCAATATTTAAACTTTCAGTTGAAATGTTTATTTTCAACAAAAAAATGAAACAAATTTTTACCAAAAAAGTTCAATTTTCAACCATACAGATGCATTTTCAACTAGACTGATGAATATTAATAAAATTAATTTACAACACAAGAGTAGAACATTACACAAAACAGTTTAATTTTCAATCAGAGTAACGATTTTTTAACCATGAAGAACCAAAAAAGACGAATTTTCAACAAAATATTGAATTTTCAACCGCATAGTTGAATTTTCAACCACATAGTTGAATTTTCAACTATAAAAAAAAACTATAACGAAATAGTTGAATTTGCATCCAAAAATTGAATATTTGAACTTTCACTTGAATAGTTTATTCTCAACAAAAAATGAAACAATTCTTAACAAAATAGTTCAATTTTCAACCAAAGAGATGAATCTTAAAAAAATTTTGTTTAAAGAAATTAGTTAAACTTTCAACTATTTTATTGAATTTTTCACTCAAAAAAATGACTTTTTGACAAAATAGTTGCATCTTCAACAAAATAATTGATTTTCTAGCTAATAGTAGAATTTTCGAACGAACGAGATGAATTTCAAACCAAAAATATAATTTCTTACTGAAAATTCAATTCAGTTCGTATTTGAGCGAAAAACGAGAATTTCTTGAAAACAATGGAAAAAAGTATTCTTTTAAATAGAGGAAAAGAGGGGAATAGAGAAAGAAAATGTAGCCTTAACTATATAACTGATTTTGAAACGATATCGATGCAGAGCCATATTTCGCCAAATTCGCACTTTTCGAAATTTATCATCAGAAAACATATTAAAAGTTACCTAATTTCATAACGATATAGAGCAAACCAGTACAAGGTGGATACCCGGAGGAACAGATTAATAAAAAAAAAGTGACTGGGATTTAAAGCCAAATTTCTGCAGTATTTTTTTGAGTAGCAATTTTTTTAGCGAGTTACATAATCCGCCTTCTTACCACTTACTTGCAATTTTTGAACTGAAAAATGTGTTTTTGACTTGACGATTAAAATTTGGTTTGCTGACAAATTATAATTTCTTAAGGAATTAAATTTCTTTCATTATTCTTTCACTGGTTCTTTCGATTATTCTAACTTTTGGTTTCAAAACTGTCTCATGATTAATTTTCTTAATTTTCGTTGAAAATATATTTTACGTATGTTTATGGAAAGTTTCATTAGGTACGGGGCGAATCAATTTTTGACAGATTAGGCTGGGGTATCCAAATAATTCTTTTCCATACCCAAATAAAATTATCAGTATTTTTTTTTGTCAATGCTCCTACAACTTTCATAAAACATTGAAAAATAACCACTGTATAAATAAAACAATGTTTTTGAACAATAGTTTTTAATTATTGTTTCATGAATGTATGCGCAATATCCTTCCACAACTGAAGACATAATAATTTGCGACTGAATCTGAATAAAATTGAAATGTGTTACAAAGTATAAAATATAGGACAAATGGATAATATAATTTATGTGATAACATTTTGATTTACAGTGTTATTTTGGTATGTAATACTTTTCGCAGTTCTTCATCATTTATCAACATTATGACTTCAAAAGTTTTTCTATCGGCCTCGTACTGGTTCCCCTAAGTGAAGCAAATAGCCTTCAGAAACTTAACATCCATCATTTACAATTCTCAGCCCAAGGAAATATTTTTATTAATATTTCCTAAAGCTGAATCGTGAACTAAAAGTGAATCTTAAACATACCTTTAGCAAGTTCAGCATATAAAATCTTAATGGATAAATTGGACTACTTGCATGACCCAGAATTTCAATTTGCCTTTGCAGATTATACGTAAAACTTCTTAAATTAGTTATGTAATCATACTCTGAGTATAAGATAACAAGGTGTAGTAATTCGTCCCTTTCGTGTTTCACAATAGGGAACAGGACGTGTTTGTTGCATAGTTGATTGTTGGGAAGGAAACTTACCTACAACTTGGAGGTAGCCTTGTCGACTTCTCATGGGGTCTGTGTTTACTTGACACATGTACCAGCCTCTATCCACTTCCTGAACTTTCTTTATGTGAAGATGCCAAGAGCGATGATCGTTGAACGAAAGCGAGATGCGAGGATTCTGGGTGATTACATTGTGATGGATCGAGAGAATGGTCTGTGTATCCACACGAACCCACGCCACCTGAATTTCAGAAAATATACACCCTCAGTCACCTTCTCAGATACGTTTATCATGAAAACTATCAAAAGAAAGATTACAAACTTTTCTAAATTACAAACTCAAATTTTACTGAGGGGCCATGCATAAATTATGTAAAGTTTTTGAATGAAATTATGAAATCCCTTCCCCCCACCCCTTTTTTAGGGTAGGTAAGTTTTGAAATTTCCCTGAAAACCCTATCTTGCGTAAATATTTCAGACTAAATTGTTTTTCTGAATTTATTTAGGGATTATCGAAAAATAACGTAAGACGATTTGGAGAGATGGACGGTTTGGTAAAATCTGTTTCTATTGTGTTAACAAAATAGTTCCATTTTTAACCAAAAAAAATTATTTCTCGAAATAAATTGAATAGTTGATATTTGAACTAAGAAAAGATTTTTTTATTTCAAATCAAAAACAGTTGAACTTAACCAGAAGAAGACGAATATTCAACAAAATACTTGAAGCCTCAACCAAAACAGACTCATTTTTAAACAGTTATACTTTTAACCGAAACACAAAATTTCTACCAAAGGAGAAGAATTTTAGAATCAAAAAGACGAATCGTAAATGAAAATTAAATTTTTAAAGCAGAAAGATTTTTCTCTTAACCAAAAAAAAGCATCCAAAATGTTGAATTTTCAAGCCAAAAAAACGAGGTTGTTATAAAACAGTTGCATTTTCACCCGAATAATTGATTAAATTCCGACCGGAAAGGGTGAATGTTCAACCAAATGCTTAACTTTTTAACCAAACGGTTGGATTTTCAATGATGAATTTTCAAATTTGCAACAAATTACATAAGTTTTCAATTAAACAGTTGAAGCTTTTAACAGAAAAGACATATTCTATACAATACAGTTGAATTTTCAACGAGAACATAATGGTTATATATAAAAAAATAAATTAATAAATTATAAATAAATAAATTTCTCGCAAATTTCGCAAAGAAACGTTATAAGCGTTATAAACAGAATGTTTCAATCCTCCACCAAAACAGATTTATTTTCAACAAAACAGATTTTCAGCCAAAAAGCATTAATTTTTTACCAACAAAAAATAAATTTTTGAATCAAAAAGGTAAATTTACAACAAAAGCTGAATTTTCAACCAAGAAAGATTTTTCAGTTATTAAACTCAGGTGAAAAAAATTATATATAGATTATATGTAGTGGATGAAACACTGATATTTTTGATACGTTTTGCACAGAAAAATTAATAAAACAAATGAAAAACATCATTTTCTTGTTCCCTATATATAAACTATATATAACTTTTTCACCTCGGAAAAAAATTTTTATCCAAAATGTTAAATTTTCAAGCTAAAAAGACGAGCTTTCTATAAAACAGTTAAATTTTCACCCAAATAATTGAAATTTCAACCAAAAAAGTGGATTTTTGAACAAGAAGATTGATTCTTTACGGAAAAACGAAATCTCAACAAAATATATAAATTTTTAACCAAATAGAAGAATTTTCAAACAAGTAGATTAATTTTCTAACCAATAATTTAAATTTGAACCAAGAAAATTAATTTCCTTTCAAAAAACGCGAATTATTATTCCATTTCTAACCAAACAGTTAAATTTTTAAACCCAAAAGACGAATTATGGGCATGAAAGTTGAATTTTCAACCCGAAAACATAAAGTTTCGATAAAAACTTAGGAATATAAATTCTCAACAAAATACTTGAATCCTAAACTGAAACTCAATTATTTTTCACCAAACAGTTGCATTTCTGACAATAAAAATGAATTTAATAACAACTAATAAAAGATTTAAATTTGCAGCTTAAAAAACTGATTTTCCACCGAAAAAAACGCATTTTTTAAAAAATAGTTGAATTTTTAAACATAAGATGGATCCTCAACTAATAAAATGAATTTGTCAGAGATAAGTTAAACTCCTAACCGAATAGTTGAATTTTATAGCAAGATGATTAATTTCTCATCAAAGAAGACGAGTTCACAACAAAAAACATACATTTTCAAACAAACAGTTTCTTTTGAAACTGAAAATCGTCAATTTTGAACCAGTACTGTAATAGTTAAATTTGCAGTAAGAAAATCATTTTCAACCCAAAAAAAAAAAACGATTTTCAGCCAAAAATAGATTGGATGTATTTTCAGTTAAGAAAATTATTTTTCACTGGAAAAAATCAATTTTTAACAAGATAATTCATTTTTAAACTAAATTGTAGAATTTTTCAACTTAAAGAAATAATTTCTAAACAAAAAAGTAATACTGGTCTTTTCATTGAAAAATAATTAACTTTTAACGAAAAATAGTTGGATTTTCTTATTGATTTCTATTAATTCAGTTCGCATATAAGCGAAAAAAAGCAAAAGGGCAATATTCTTGAAAACAGGTGTAAAAAGAGTTTCTCTGTAAAACGGGGGAAAAGTTGAATATGGGAAAGAATGTAAAGTCTGTAAACCACTAATTTTTATTTTTTCAAGCATTTCCAAAAATTGTTTTTCACAGTTATATTTTTATTGTACAAATTTTATGTTCTACCTTTACTCCCCCCTCCCCTACAAAATCGTCACAAAATCTGCCCCCTCCTGTCAGTGTCATGTAGTTTTTTCACGAACCCTAGCAGTTTCATCCGGGGTGAGTTTTCGTTAAAGTAGAAGGAAATTTCACCAACAGAGCTGAAATATTAACCTGACCTCTTAAACTTAGACCCTTAAACATTGATCCATGACCTTTTTACATCAGAATTCTGATGCGTGGCCTATGACTGTTCACCTCTGACTTTTGAGCCCTGGATTATAATCGGTCACCTTTGACCTCTAGTATTTGAACTCTGACCTATGTCCCCTTGCCCTACATATGATGCGAAATTCATTTCGAAAACGTCTGATGACCTCTTCTTCTGATATCTGTTTTAAAATGAATATCAAGCGAATTCTAAGTTTTAGAAAGAACTAAAATTCTCAATTTATTTTCAATAAAGAAAAAAAGTTTCGATAAAGTCCAGTAGTTTTGACAATAATAAAAGTTCTGAAAAGTTTCGTTCCTGCTTACAAAATACTTTAGAATCCGTGGCTATTGAAACTCACGAACTATGTTTCCCGAATAAAGTAAAGTATATCCTTTCAAAACTACCAGAGCTCTCTCAGCTCTAGTCAGACGAGAAATTTATGGAGTCGTCCCTGTGAAGGAACACACGTCTTCCATATCAGTGTGGAAATACTGAACATAACTTCAGTGATGAGGGCTAAGGAGCCGTCCATAAACTACGTTACAATTTTAGGGTTGATACCACGCTGAAAACACCAGTTCTCGTAAGATCACTGAAGTTAAGCATTGTTGGGCGCGGTTAGTACTTGGATGGGTGACCGTTCAGGAATATTGCGTGCTGTTGGCCCGTCGTGGGTGTGGTGGGCCCACATTGGTAGTAAATATCCACCTAGAAACACTACCCGAATCGGGTAGTGAGGCAACGACCCTCCCACTTCCACCCCCCAACCCCCGTCCGCAGGCCCCCCCCCCCCCGGGGGGGGGGGGGGGGGGCGGTCATTGTAAGTTACGTTACGAACTTAGATAACGTTTAGTATGTTTCCTGATGATAAATTTTAACAAAGTTTTCAAATTTTGCGAAAGATCTTCCTGCAACGCAACAGAACAGTTCAACAGTCACTCAATTGGTCTGAAAATGACTTTTATATTTCCGACTTCACACCCTTTCTTTTTAGGGTTTCGGCCGTCCATCCCTTCGTTCATCGTACTTTTTTCCAAGAATGAGAAGCGAGGGAAACTCCTAACTCGTGAATCACAAGGGAAGGGGAAATAGGGGAAACGAGAAATGGGGTACTCAGCTACCCAGTATTATCAAATTGGTTCTTGAAAAATTAGTGTAATAAGTGTAATTTCTAAAAGCACAAAATTTTGAATCTGAATAATTTAAAATCGAAAAATTAGAATATTGTAGACTAAAAGTAATTTGAAAAATAAAATAGATTTCTGAATGTTTCTAAGCAGTATTGATAAAAGAGGCAATTTTAATTTAATTTTAATTTAATTTTACTTGAGGTTTTAAAGATTTGACAATATGTCGAAAAAGAATCTGGAAAATATTAGGAATTTTTTTTTTCATTTTGCAGAATTTAGAAAAACTTTAGGAAAAACGAATTGTTTCAACAGATATTCAGAAGTTTTCGAAAGATTGGAAAATAATTTAAATCTTGAGAATTTTGAAAGCTTTTAAGGTAATAAAAAAATTTCTCAATATTGCTAGAAGAATTTCAAATGCTTTTTATTCTTGAAAATTAATTCTCAGAGAATATTTAAAAAGATTTTAAAACATTTCGAAAGATTTACAAAAAATTGTCAGAAAAGCATCTGGCAAATTTTAAGGCAATTTTTTCAATTTTGAAAAATTAAAAAAAAATTGAATCATTTTGAAATATATTTAGAAGGTGTACAAGTTTTGAAAAGACTTCAAAATATTTTCCACTTTGATAAGATTAATTAAAAAAATCCAAATTTAAGAAAATATTTAAGCCTGCTTAAAATATAATCAGGAATTTCAGAAGTTTCGAAGAGATAAGAAATATTTTAAAATTTGAAAAGACTTTTAAGGAAAATTATATTTATATAACTTAACAAGAAACTGATCATACTTATTTCCTGGGTCTCTTTTGCACGGTCAATAAAATTTGAAAACTCTTTAATTATAAACTTTAAAAATTTAAATTAAAATTTTTTTATTTTTAAATGAAAGCTATTAACACGCTTTGATCAACAAAATTTTAATTAAAAGCATTTATACTGCAAAATAATTTTTTTTTTAACTTTTGTAAATTGTACAGTTCAAAGATTCAGTTAAAAAAATATGAATCCATGTTATCATTTGTAATGCTGTCAATTAAAGAACGAATAAATAAATTTGAGAAAATTTTTTCAAACTGAACACTTTTTGAATTCGAATTTAATTTAAAACTTACATCATATTTTGAGTAGTTTCAAATAATTATTAATTATTGGTTGAATTATTGTTAAATTTTTATTTATACATACAAATTTGTTCTTGTTTAAAAATATTTTCAATTATTCCCTTAAAATTATGTTTTCGAAATAAAAAAGAAATTTTTTGAGGAATGTCAAGAAAAATTTTTATCATCTTAAAACCTTTCCAAATTCTTCAAAACTTCAATATTTTCTCTCAAATTTCAAATTATTTTGGAAATTTTGTTAAAACATTTAAATATTTTTTTAACGCATTCAAATATGTCTTAAAATATTACAAAAATCCTACAAAATTAAAAAAATTTATTTGAAATCTTCCGGATTCTTTTTTGACCATTTTTTGAATCTTTTGAAATCTTTCGAAATATTTTCGTAAAATTAATTTTTCAAAATAAAAAATAATCTCTAATTTTCCTAGGAATCTTGAAAAACTTTTTTCTTGTAATCTTTCACATTTATTTTTAAAAAGCTTCTAATTGCTACA
>CAKNYM010053095.1:656972-709553 GCA_932195095.1 Andricus curvator
GCTTCTAATTGCTACATATTGTTATGGATAAAATACGTATTGTATATGGCTATGTATATATCTATTATAGTATAAAACTTTAACTTTAGAAGGCAGCTTTGTAATTTCAACATAATAATAACAATAACACTTTGCATATAAAAAATTTATGAGAAGATAAAAACTTTATTTAATTATTTAAAATTCAATATTCCATTTTTATTTACATTTATTTACATTTTGGTTCTAACCTCTAATATTAGAGGTTAGAAGTGACTGGTTTTCTGAATCTTGTTACAAGCATGTGACTACTCAGGCTGGTAACTGCGTTAGCTGGGCAGTAGGAAAAACGAGGATAGGAAAGTAGGGGAAACAAAAAGGTTGGAAAGTAGGGGAAAGTTAGGGGAAATAAAGGGAGGGGCGTGAGGGAAAGTGAAGGTAGAAAAAGTAAGGGAAGTAAGAGGAAATTAAGGGAGAGGACATGAATGAAAATAAAGGTGTGGGAAGTAGGATTGGTGGGAAATTAGGGGATTGTAAGTAGGGGCAGTGAGAGAAGCGGACCTAGTGAAGTAGAGGAATGTAGGGTGAGTAAGGGAGGTATGAGAGAGGGAGGTTTGAACGTTATCAAATAAGTATTATCAGGATACTCCAGCACGAGTTTTCAGTAGATCGATATTACAGCAATCCAGCTCAAAGCCATTCCAATCCACTTCTAGAGCGGCATTCCCCATCATAAATACATTTTTTCAACTGAAAATTTAATCAGTCCATTTTTGGTTCAGTCTTGTTTAGATTAAAATTTAACGGTTTTGTTGAAAATTCATCTAATTTATTAAAAAATTGTACTTTTTGATAGAAAATTAATCTACTTGGTTTAAAATTAAACTATTTAGTTGAAAATGTATGCATTTTATTGCTAATTCATCTTTTGAGTGGAAAATCCATTTTTTTTGTTTGTTAAAATTGTTTGGTTGAAAATGAGTCCATTATAGTTGAAGATTCAAGTATTTTGTTAAAGATTTGTTTGTTTTTGTCTGGTTGAATTCAGCTATTTTCAATTTAAAATTATATTTTTTTGGTTGGAATATCAACTACTACATTTTATGTTGAAAATTTATCTTTTTTGGTTGAAGACTCAAATCCTTGGTTAAAAGTTGAACTATTTTATTGAAAATTAATTTTTTATTTTCATTTGAGATTTATGATTTTAGTTAACTATTCATCTCTTGGGTGGAAAATTAAACAAATTTGTTTTAAATTCGTTTTATTCGTAATTTGCTTGATTTTATTGGGTTGAAAATGAACATTTCTGTTGAATATTCATATTTTCGGGTTGAACATTCAAAAATTGTGTAGAAAATTCTTCTTTTTGTCAAAATTGAACTATTTAAACGTTTGTTCTTTTTTGTTAGAAAAAATTATTTTTTAAACCAAAAATTTAAAGATTCCATTTTTTGGTTGAAAATTTGTTTCCAAATTTGAAAATTCAATTATTCGTTTGAAAATTCATCTTCCTTGATAGAAAATTAATTTCCTTTTTCAAAATTAATATTTTCCGGTTTAAAAGTCAACTGTTATCTAAAAACTTCGACTTTTTAGATTGAGAATCTTACTGTTTGGTTTAAAATTCGTATTCTTTCGTTGAATTCAACTGGTTGAAAATTCGTTTTATTTTTTTCGACAAGTAATTTTTTTGAACGAAAATTCAACTATATTATTTCTGGTTGACAATGTAGGTTTTCAAGTTGAAAATTCAACTATTTGGTTGAAAATTCATGTATTTTGTTGAAAGAATAATTACTTTGTCGAAAATTCAACTATTTTGTTAAATAAATCTTCCTTGGTCGAAAATAAAACTATTTTGTTACAAATTTGTATTTTTTTCCTTGAATTCAACTGGTTGAAAAATCTTTTTATTTTTTTCGACAAGTAATTTTCTTGAACGAAAATTCAACTATATTATTTCTGGTTGACAACGTAGGTTTTCAAGTTGAAAATTCATCTATTTGGTTCAAAATTCATGTATTTTGTTCAAAGTATAATTACTTTCTCAAAAATTCAACTATTTTGTTAAAAACATCTTTCTTGGTCGAAAATGAAACTATTTTGTTAAAAATTTGTCTTGTTTTTCTTGAATTCAACTGGTTGAAAACCCTTTTCTTATTTTGATGGCAAGTAATTTTTTTAAACTGAACATTGACTTATTCCGTTTTCAGTTGAAAATTCATTTTATTGAAAGTTTAATTATTTTGCTGAAAATTCAACTATTGTGTTAAAGTCATCGCTTTTGGTGAAAAATTCAACTATTTTGTTAAAGTCGACTCTTTTAATCAAAAATTCAACTGTTTTGTAGAAAATCTGTCCTTTTGGATTAAAAATTAATCTTTTACGGGAGCAAAATCATCTTGCTTAATTGAAAATTTATTTTTTTGTTGAAAATTTAACTGCCTTCGAAAAATGTGTCTTCTTGTCTTGCAAATTAAACTGTTTGGTGAAAAGTTCAACTATTGTCTTGAATATTCGTCCCTTTTGCTTGAAAGTTCAACTAGAATATTGCTAATCGAACTCATTGGTTACAAATTAATTATTTCCTGTTAAAAATTAGTCTTTTTGGATTGAAAATTGATCATTTTTGGTATAAAATCCCTTTTGGTTGAAAATTCGACTATTTTTTGGTGGACCAGATATCTAAAATAGCGCAAAATTGGTAACGGAGTTTATAGACAGCCCCTAAAGTGCTCGACTGAAATGTCTGTTCTTGGATTATCGGATAAGTATTATCAGGATTAGGTGGTGAGATTACTTCAACACGAGTTTTCAGTAGATCGATATTACAGCAATCCAGCTCACGGCCATTCTAATCCACTTCTCGAGTTGCGTTTCCCTGCGTAAATTTCAAATTTCGCGGCAACCCATAGAATCCGATTAATGCTGAAGTTCCGCCGTGGTGCACTTTCCTCAACATGTGAGTTATGTTGGAAGGTTTGGAAATGCAAGTGGTGTTACTCCAGTTTGCGTCTTGCATTCTCGAGTTACGAGCAACGATACCTTGGGAATTTCGTAAGTTGCAGCAAATATTTTCTTACTATTTGTTATGAATTCAATAATGGTAAAAAGTGAAGAGTGTTTTTTCAGTTTCGAAAAAATCATTAAAAGCATTTTTACGTATTGTGTTTTAACGTTTTCCTCAGGGGCCGTGCATAAAGTACAAAGTCTCTTTTTAGGGAGGGGTTTTTTTTATTGATTTTTTTATTATTTATTGTTATTCATGTTCTTTTAAATGAGGGTGGGGGGGGGGTAGTTGATGAAAAAAAAATTTTGCTTCAGATATTTTTAAATCTGTTAATCGCTAAAAAGAAAAGTTAACCAGATGGTATTGTAATTTGATTCATTCTATTTGATTGAAAATGAACATTTTTGTTCAATATACATATTTTCGGGTTGAACATTGAAAATTTGTGTAGAAAATTCTTCCTTTTGTCAAAATTGAATTATTTAAACGTTTGTTCTTTTTCGTTAAGGAAAATTATTTTTTAAACCAAAAATTGAAAGATTCCATTTTTGGTTGAAAATTTTATCCAAAGTTGAAAATTCAATTATTTATTTGAAAATTTATCTTCCTCGATAGAAAATTAACTTTCTTTTTTAAAATTATTATTTTTCGACTTAAAAGTCAACTGTTATCGAAAACCTTCGACTTTTTAGCTTGAACATTTGACTGTTTGGTTTAAGATTCGTATTTTTTCGTTGAATTCAACTGGTTGAAAATTCGTTTTATTTTTTTCGACAAGTAATTTTTTTGAACGAAAATTCAACTATATTATTTCTGGTTGACAACGTAGGTTTTCAAGTTGAAAATTCAACTATTTGGTTCAAAATTCATGTATTCTGAGTGTAATGACTTTGTCGAAAATTTAACTATTTTGTTAAAGACATTTTTCTTGGTCGAAAATCAAACAATGTTTTAAAAAATTTGTCTTTTTTTCTTGAATTCAACTGGTTCAAAAATATTTTTTTATTTTGATATCACTACATTGACAATTATAACAGTATTCATTATAATTTACCTAATAATGTTAGTATCTTGCTACGATTTTATGAACTTAGAAAACGAACATACATATATAATATATAAAATCTGTTAATTAAATAAGCTTGAAACCTTGATAAAGTTAACTTCAGAAAATCAAATATGTTAATAATAATAAGTATTTAGGTTTATGAACGTACAATTTTATAATTATTTTCGGTTAAAAAGTCTACTATTAAATTTCTGGTTGGAAATTTATCTTTTTTTGTGTAAAATTTGTATAATTTCATTCAAAAACTTATTTTGTTGAAAATTCAACAATTTTTTTTATTTTATCCTCTTTGCTTAAAAATTGAACAAATTTATTGCAATTTTTTTCAAATTCAACTGTTTTGTAGAAAATTTCTTCTATTGGGCTCGAACATTCAACAATTTGGTAGAAAATTAAATTATCTGGTCGAAAGATAAACTTCTTTGATGAAAATTCATTTTTTTCGTTCAAAATTTTTAATTTTAGTTGAGAATTTGTTTCATTTGTTTAAAATTCAACTAGTTTGTTGAAGAGTCGTTTTTTTGCTGAAAATTAAGTATTAGTAGTATTTTTTAGATGAAAATTCAACTCTTTAGTTAACAATTTATGTCATTAGTTAAAATCCTTCTTGTTTAGTAGAAAATTAATCCTCTTGGTTTAAAATTGAACTATTTCGCTAAAGATTTATCAGGGATCCGAACGAAACTTTCGCTCCATTTCGTTGTTGATAGAAACAAGTTATTTTTTGCTAAATATTGGTTTACTATCTCTAGCTGTAAATAAAAAAAGATAACTTCTAAAATTACATTATGATCGTACTGAAATTATTTTGTTTGTCTGACAACAACAAATGGGAACGAAGATTTCCTTCAGATCCCTGAAATTTATTTATTTTGTTGATAATTCGTCTCTTTTAGTAAAAAATCCATTTTTTTTTTAAATTCAAATGTTGGGTTGAATATAAATGTGTTTTAATTGGAGATTCAAGTATTTTGTTGAAAACTTGTCTTCTTTAGTTAAATTCAACTGTTTTTGATTTCAAATTAATATCCTTTTTGGTTGAAATATCAAATATTAAATTTTTGTCTGAGAATATATCATTTTATGTTTAATATTCAGGTCCTGGCTTGAAAGTTAAACTATTTGATTGAAAATGCATTTTATTTTTGTAAATTTGTTTTTTTGGTTAATTTTATTTGGTTGAAAATGAACTTTTTTTTTTTAAAGCTTATATTTTCCGGTTGAAAATTTATCTATTATGTAGAAAATTCGTCTTTTTGGCTTAAAAATTCAACAGTTTGCTAAAAATTTCAACTATTTCGTATACCATAGAACTGTTTGGTGAAAGATTAATCATGCTGGCGATAATTAATCTTTTCGGTTGAACAGTCAAATACTTGATTAAAAATTCATGTATTTTGTTGAAAATTGCTCCTCTTTAGTAGAAAATTAATTGATTTAATTTTTGAATTAATTAATTGAAAAATTAGCTAATTTCTTAAAAATGTAGGTATTTTATTGAGAATTCTGGTTGACAAGTCTATTATTTCGTTGGAAATTCAACTGTTTTGTAGAATTGTGTTTTTTTCAAATAGAAAATTCTTCATTTTGAATGAAAAAAATTTCTCTTCATTTGACTGAAAAAACTTTATTGGTTGATAATTCAAGTTTTATTGAGAATTCGTCTTTTTGATTTGAAAATTCATCGCTTTTGTTAGAAATGTAATGCTTTTTGGATAAACATTCAACTTTTTTGATGAAATAAATCCGTTTTGGATGAAGATTCATTACTTTGTTAAAAAGTCATCTTTCTTGGTTCAATACAACTGTTTTTTTCATTTGAACTTAAAATCCTTGATTGGTTAAAATATCAACTATTATGTACATTTATTCTTGTAAATTGATCTCTTTCCATTGAAAATTCGGGTGTAGTTTCGAATAGTGGTTACCTCCGATTCATTTGGCACTACGTATACTTACGTATTTTGATGCGCTGACTACAAATATCATAGTGAAAATTGGCGCAAATTTGAATTTAATGACAAAAACATTGAAAAACCCATAAAATCATGCTTTTTTCTAAAACCATTTTTTAACAAGAAAAATGAGATTTTCCAAAAATGAGCCTAGAAATAAAAATTTACTGGAAAATTCACGCATTTACGAAAATGCGTTCAGTCACGCTCGTCCCCTTTTCCAGGTTCAAGTGGGGGGGGGGGGGGCTACAAATATACTGAGGAGTTACGAAAATGCGTTCAGTTACGCTCGCCCCCTTTTCCAGGTTTAAGTGGGGGGGGGGCTACACATATACTGACTAGTTACGAAAATGCGTTCAGTTACGCTCGTCCCCTTTTCCAGGTTAAAGTTGGGGGTGGGGTATGCATTTACTGACTAGTTACGAAGAAGGGACGAGAAAGAAAGGGAAAGAAGGGACAAGCGTGACCCAACACATATCTGTAACGGTTTTCTTATTTTTATTGTTTTTCCAAAACAGTCCTCTTTTTCTCGAAAAATAATGGTTTGAGGCAAAAAGTGTATGATAGAAAAAAGATGTATTTTTATACTAGATAAAACTTTTGTTTGAAATATTTTTTCAAATTCCATGTATTTACTGAGATAAACGAAAAAATTATGATTTTTATGGGGTTTCTTATGGTTTTTACCATTAAAACGTCCTTGTCGCCAATTTTCGCTATGATTTTTGTAAGCAGTACATCCAAATACGTAAGTATACGTGGTTTCAACAAAATCGGAGGTAACCGCTATTCGGAACTTCATCCGAAAATTCAACTACTTACGTGGAAGTTGAACTGCTCGTTTAATTCATAAGTAACTGTGAGATTTTAGCCCCCCCCCCCCCTTCCCCTCACCACAAATATCACCTAAATATCATCCTAAATAAATTCACGAACAAAATTTTGTTGACAAAAATCACTCGATAGGGATTCAGAATCTTAAGTTTATTTTAGATCCAAAATACAACTTTTTGAATACTCATGAGCCCTCTTCGACAGCGCTTTGTGTTTTTCATGTCAACTGTGACGTAAGATGGATTTCTGAAGCTCTCCACGTGGGGTGATTGCTAGAGAGATTGATAAGCGACCCGTGTTTGAGCGGCTAACAGAACGAGTTTCGCTTACGGCAAAAGGGATTTGGTTTATTGGCATAATTATAGTAATAATAATAATTCTTTTCAAGAAATTCGATTTAAAAAAATGTGAAATTGCTCTGAGATGTACTGCAAATAAGTATGGAACGTCAACTGGTATAAAAAGTACATCTCGTTCGTTTTAAGAGTTGGGAGAACGCCTTTGTATTCCTTTAGCATGAGTTCTTACAAATGTGGTTTTAATACATTTAAGAAACTATACCTATTGTTGCCGGAATTTCATTGTACTCTGACGTCCCTCTTTCGCCCACCCTTCCTGACTTTTCTTTTGTGATTGTGTTCAACTGACGGTTGTGCTGTTGCGCTTTTTAAATCTCGAAAGTAATATTCGTGGGGTTAGCGATTCTAGCTTCCATGTACTTGTCTTGATATTTGAAGAAAATAAAAAAGCGGCAAGTCTTGTGGAAATGAGAAAGAATAGTTTTCAAAAAATTTGAGTCGATTGTATCACACTGAAAACGTGCAGAATGCAAAAAATTTCGCCAAGGAAAAAGTTATCAGTAAGGTCGACACAGTTTGTAAAATAAAAGTCTACCAAGTAATTATAAAACATATGTAAATGTTTAAGTGCAATTAGGGGCAATTTAAGTAATACGTCACAAGCCTAGAGTGGGGGGGGGTCAAAGAGCGTGACACCCATGTTGAGCATCTATAGATTGTTATTAATATTATTATGAATATTATTTAAAAAGAAAGAAAATCTCGCCAAGTTTTCATTTTTTTCCCGTTTAATAAAGTTCTATAATTTTATAAATTTACCTGATTCTTTTATCATATTCTTTAAATGAGTTTTTAATGTGGAATAATAATTCCTAAACAAGAATTTAAAACATGTAAAACAAAGAATTGCATTGAGCTAATTTAAGAAAGGGTTTGATATTTTTTCTTATAATTTTTGAAACGTTCAGAAACTCTCGACAAGAGGTAAAAAATGAAGAATCGTCGAGTGCAAAGATGCTTCAATAACCTTAATGACAAAAAAACATTTTCTACCAACAAAAGTCTCCAGAAAACGCACAGTTTTGAATTTACCTAATACATTTATTATAATTGTTTACTCCTAAATTTCTGTTTTACCTTTTTCAAAAAGCGCTTAATACCGCCAAAATTACTGAAAAGTCGAGTTTTTTAATTTAAAAAAATCTTGAAAATGTGATGCAAATCTTTTAAATATTGGCAAAGATATACACAAAAGGTGCTAAGTGCATAGATATTTCGAGAATTTTGTTGAGAAAATTTTTTGCATCAAAAGGGCAATAACGCAAGAAATAATTCGTGAATTGAAAATTCTTAAAAAGCACTGGAGATTGACTTATTTAATTTATATTGCAATTGTACGACCAATCAGTTAAATATTGTAGGCTCTGGGTCGACTGAGCTGGTAAAAAATCGAATTCTCGACATAAATGGTGTAATATCTTAGAAATATTTATTAAAACAAATGTTTTCAGTAGTACTGGAGATTTAACTAGTCTAGTTACCCGTACATTTTTAACGACCCTAAAGTTTCCTATATCTATGGATGTGAAAACTTTTATAATTAATTATAAACAAACAAAGGGTATGATCAAAAAACCAAAAACACCTTTAGACTCGTCTCCAAAATATGTTAATGTCTCTTTCCTCTTTTGAACCATTTAATTTTAAATCATTTTTTGATCATTGAAAACTTTGGAATTGTTATAAACAAACTCAGCATTCGATATAAAAAAAAACACCTTTGCATTTGTATCCGAAATATCTTGGTGGGATGTTTTTTAAAACCATTTTTTAAAGAATTAAATCATTTGAAAATTTTTCCAAATTTTTATAAACAAATATAATAATTTCACACCGACTTTGAGCATTTAATCAACATTAACATGTAAACACTTCTAAGAAAACTTTGATATTTTTTTGTTCAAATCGTTTATAAATTATTTAAAGAATGACTTATAAAAGAAGCAGCACCTAAATATTGAAGAGACGAATCCAACGGTATTTTCGATTTTTCAATCGAACGCTAAGTTTATTTATAATTTATTACAACATTTTGAAATACATAGGTATAGGAAACTTTAAGGCACGCAACTGCTAGAAAACCGAATTTTTTAATTAAAAATTACAAAATCTCGAGAAATAATTGATAAATCAAGATGTGCTACACAATGGCCTAAATTTTCACCTAATCGATTTATATTTTGATTTTTCTAACAACCAGTTGAAGCCTATTAGATCTCTATTGAAGGATATCGGTCGACTAAAATACTAAAAAAATTAAATTTTGGACATAAAAAGTAAAATATCTCTAGAAATAATCTATGAATTAAAACATTTTTGAAGTATGTCACTGGAACTCTAGACATTTGTATACGAACTTGTTGAATATTGTATAGGCTACAGGTTGACTGATCTAATAAAACTAATACGTTTTTTATATTTTATGAATCTGCTATCTGCAGTTTCTAAGAAACAGACAATGTGATTGTATATGGGGATAATTAAAAAAAAAATTGTTTTTTAATTTAAACACTGAAACAAGCCTAAATTGTACCTTTTGGAACGACAAATTTTTCAACAACAAATATTAAAAATCAGATATGATTGAGAGGTGCCCTTTTCGAGTTTTATCTTTTTCATAGAATTTTTAAATAATTTTCACTTCCGAGATGTCTCATAAGCGTATGTAATAAATTTGTTCACACGTGCAATTATCCCATTGCATTACCAAGACTGTGTATAATTTGAAAAAAAGTTTCACTGAATCTAATGTTGAGTATTTGAAATTTAAACTTATTATTTTCATTACTTTTGATATTACTTTTGATAAATATATACTTTTCAAACAAATAACACTTATTTCTTATTTGTTAATTTAAAAAAAATGAATCTTGTTACTTCGGACACTTTTATTTTGCAAAGAATTAACTGAATTATCAGTGTAAAAATGTGCAATATATTTTAAATTATAATTATGGAAATAAAAAACCCGTTCAATGAGCCAAGGAAATTAGATACATCTGAAGTATTTCATGGATAACAATTGTCAATACTTGTTTCTTCCTTATTTTATACTTTAATGCTGATAGGGAACCTCTAACTATTTTTCGATCCTCTTCTCCTCTCACACAGCTAATTTAGACACCAAAAGGCACCAACAGAACGGCGTGACTGTTCGGATTTGATAAAATAATTATTTTTTAATTCAAAAATATTTGATGCAAATCAATGCGGAATTGGCTAAGATATCCACTGAAGCTAGGAAAAGCACCGTACGTTCGAAGAAATATAATTGCGGTTTTATTTTACTTGGCAGCGAATCACTTCAACGAATTCTAATATTGCTTCTTCTATTTATAATTTTATTTTATTTTGTGTAACATTTTGTAAAATTTAGTGAGGAAAAAATAAAATGTAAGGTTGCACGACACGAAAGTATCTTGTTAAAATGATAAGATGACGATAGATCTTTATATATTTGTATTCTTCGTATATTGTTCGTGACTTTGTCCCGAAGGAGTAGCTATCTTAAAGAACTGAGGTCCGGCAGACTACGTGGAGAAACTGTTAACGAAACTGAATTTTCTCTACGAGGCTGCGAGAGAAGGATTTCATTTAGTGAGTGACGTGACGAAGTCACTTTGCGGCTTTCCTGCTAGACAAACTTCGTTTAATCTTGGATATGCGCTGTGGTTCTGTCATTTTAATTAAATTAAAAGAAAAATGTACACAAAACGTGAAAAATTTAACAATTCTCTAAATTTTTTAAAAAATAGCAGAAGCATAGCAGAACTTTCTGGAGAAATCATGATTTTCGGTCACAAATCGCCGCCAAATACAATAGCAAAAAAAACTTCGTTTAAACTTGAATAAGCGCTTTGGCTCTGTTATCTTGATTATATTAAAAGAAAAATGTACTTGAGGTGTGCAAGATTCAAAAACTATCTACATTTTAAAGACGATAGAAAAAGCATATAGAACTTTATGTAGAAATCAAGATTTGCGGTAGCAAATCGCCGCCAAGTACAATAATGAAAAAAACTTCGTTTAATATTGGATATGCGCTGTGGTTCTGTTATTTAAATTAAATTAACAGGAAAACGTACCTAAAGCGTGGAAAATTCGAAAACTCGCTACATTTTTAAATCCATAGACAAAGCATATAGAACTTTCAGGAGAAATCATCATTTGCGGTAACAAATCGCCGCGAAGTATAATAAAAAAAAAAAACTTCGTTTTATCTTGGATATGCTCTGTGGTGCTGCATTCTTAATTAAAATAGAAGAAAAATGTACTCGAAGCGTGAAAAATTTAACAACTCTCTACATTATTAAAGACGATAGACAAAGCATATAGATCTTTCTGTAGAAATCAAGATTTGCGGTAGGAAATCGCCGCCAAGAACAATCACAAAAAAAAACTTCGTTTCATCTTCGATATGCACTGTGGTTCTGTCATCTTAATTAAATTGCAAGAAAAATGTACTAAAGACCTGGAAAAGGTAAGAATTCTCTAAATTTTTAAAACAGTAGCAGAAGCATAGTAGAACTCTCTGGAGAAATAATGGTTTGCGGTAGAAAATTGCCGCCAAGAAGTCTTGAATATAAAAATTAAATTAAGTTTGACAAAAAATAAAATAAACAATACATTTTTTAATAGGTGGGCTACTTACCTTAAAATTTCGTAGATTGTCGACGACGCAAGAAAGGACAGCATCGCGCCCCACACTGACTGTTACATTTGGTATCGACTCTACAAATCTCGGTAGCTGTGAGTCTGTAAAAATATTTTTAATTTAAAAGATTATTTCTTTATTTGAATTCATCATACGACAGGCAAAAATAGTGCGCTAAGCGCGCTTATAAAATTTTTCTTATTTTTATTGCCTAATGATCAAATTAATGTATATGTTTAAATTTGAGGCACCATAAAATACAATTAATAATCATAAATTAAAATAGCTACATATCAAATTTCGTACAATCTAATTTAATTTTAATTTTGATTTTAATCAGGTCTTTCTGGGTTTTTCCATTTTCAACACTGATCTATTTGGAAGACATTTACAATTGACAATTTTCCAACATTATTCATTTATTTATTAAGAGTTCTACGGACATATACCCCATTCTTAGAGCAGAAGCTCTACAATTGAAAAGTCTTTAATTCTAAAGTTGTATAAATAAAAATTTATAAATTTGTATGAGTTTAAATATTAAAAGATAAGAGTTGTAATAGTTCGATTTTGAAGATTTACCATAGAAAATTCTTCAGTTTTAGCGGTCTGCAATTTAAAATTCTTTATTGTTCGAAATTTACAAGTGATGATGCATTAATTTCACCTGTTTATAGTTTGAAATTATGTAATTTTGAACGTTTTTTCTTAATACAAAATTTATTTTTGAAAACTTATCATGGAATATTCTTCAATTTTGGATATTTTTAAATTTGGTACAGAGTGAATTTACAAATTAGGAAAGAATATATATTTTCGAATTTAGGCTTTTGAAGCAGACAAATTTATTTCCTAGTCACCAAAAATTAAACTATGTTAGAATTTCGCATTCAAAAACTGAAATTTTAAATTGGAATTATTATAAAATTTACGCTTCATAAATAACGTAACTTAAATTGAGAACTGTCATTCAAGCCCCCCATGAACAAGCGTCATCAATGGGAATTGGAAATTGTTTTTCCATTTGAAAAATCTATTAAAAATAATAATTATTGCTTGCGAATCTCTTTTAAAAATGCAGCATTTTGTGCATTGTGGAAATCCATAGCCTGATTTTTTAAATTTCTATCGATTTTAAAAATGCGTACGCACAAAATTTTGTAAACCTTTTCATCATCTGCTAGAATCTTTGAAAAAAATTTCTGAAAGTCTTTTTTTCTGATAATTAAAATCAACAAATTAAAACTTTGAAGACAACAAAACTATAGTTTATGACCTACATAATTGAACTATTAAGAGAAGAACTCTGCTAAATTTGAAAAATTAAAAGTAAAAGATTAAAAGGCCTACAATTTTCTTACTATAATATTTATTACTAGTTGAAAGTCTTCCAATTTCAAAAAGTGTTATTCAAAGGGCTTCAAAATCAAACTTTGTTTTGAATTGGAATTTTGAATTTGTGACACTAAATATTTGAAATTACTTTAAATTTTATATTATTTATTTCATTTCAAAGAATTACAACTTGGAAATTAAAAATTCAAAACTTTCATTATGAAAATCATATATATAAATAGATAGAATAAATTAAAATTAAAATATTGCAAATATGTTTTTTTTTCATGCATCCCCTCATTTAAAGGAAAGTTATCTCCTGAAATAATTTGAGAACAAAAATGTTTACTGCAATTAAGAATTTTTTAGAAAAAAGTAAAGATACCTTTGCATTTAGTTTTAATTCAAAATAATCGAGTTTGCCTTATAGTCATCACTTAAATTTTTTTAAAGTTGGTAAAAATGTTTGTAAGTGAACAACTGCGTGTTGCTTCTAGCGGAAAGATAATTTTATAAGACGTCAAACTGACGACTACTAATAAGCTGTCACATTCACATTACAGAAAAAGTCACGAGACAAAACGCACGCGAAGAAAGAGCGGAAACATAGGAGCTTCGATGTGAACAAAGTGAATGGATGAGTTTCAAGATTATTATCGTCATTGATACTGTTTTCAACTTAAAGTTTTCTCAAACAGTTTGAAGTTTGAATCTTCAACAAAATCCCAAAAATATTTAAAATTAGTCGGTCTAAAGTTCTTGTGTGTCGAAGATATTCTAGGAAATAAGTAGAGTAACTTTTTCACAGTGAGTTTTATGGAGGTTACTATATAGCTGTATAAATTTTTTTGTAAAGAACACGTATATTCGCTGACGAAATGTTACCCTTGATGGTACATACAAGGGAGGTAACGTCCTTCGACAGACGTGTTTCCTAGGTGTATCTAATGGGAAATGTGCCCATACGACGGATTATAGGGTGCATTGGTACAGGTTAACGACTGTCTTTAATGGACATGTATTCCGTAGCATAGGCATAACCTGGGGAATGTTATGTTCACCACGGGAATGTGCAAGCATAATCAAGTACTAAGTTCAGTATAGGCTGCTTTGAAACCGCCTCCTTGACACGTAGAACCAATCATTACTATCAATTATTATTATTATTATTGTTACTATCCATATTGTTCTTGCACATAAAGTTACTCTAAATTGACTTTATTTAATATTGCAACTAAAAGCATTTCTTTCTAATAATTACATTTTTAGGGTTTCGTAGCCCCAGACAAACCCTTATAGTTTCGATTGGGTGTCCGTCTGTCTGTCAGTCCGTCGTAGTTTTTTCCCAGGAGGGGAAGTAAGGGATGGAGGAAGCGAGTGAAGGAGAAGACATGGGTGAGGGGTGATACAGTAGGGGAAGGGAATTGAGTGAGGGTGGCGAGGGATGACGGAAGTAGAAGGTGCGAGGGATGGTGATGAGAGGAGAAGAAGGAAAAGTAGAGCAAGTGAACCGATGAGAAGTAGGGAAAGTGGAAGAAGAAGAGGGGGGAAGGAGTATAATTGGAGGGTTAGTAGAAGAGGGAAGTATGGGAGAAAGTAGTGGAACTGAAGTAAGATGTGGGAGAGAGAGTCAGGAGAGGGGAAGTAAGTGTGGTTTTGGAAGGAAAGGGGGAAGTAGGCGAGGGTAAGCAGGGGTGGGCGGAAAAGTGAGAAGAAGAGAAGTTAAAAAGTAAGGGGGGTTGGTAGAAAGATAGGGGAGAATAATTAGGGTGAAGGGGGTAATAGGAGAGGAGAAAGGGACGTATGGGATGAAGTAGGTTAGGAAGTAGAGGAGGAAGTAGGGGAGGTGAAGAAAGTCAGAAATGGGAGAGAGAGTGACAAGAGGGGAAGTAAGGGTTTGGAAGGAAAGGGGGAAGCAGATGAGGGTAAGTAGAGGTGCGAGGAAATTAAGGAGATGAAAAGTAGAAGAAGTAAGGGAACGTAGGTTTAGGAAGTGACTCGATGGGAAGGAGGCAGGAGAGTTAGGTGTAGAGGGTTGGAGAAGCAAGGTGGGAGGGTAGTAGAAAAGGGAAGTATGTGAAGTAGGATGGCAGTATAATAGGTAAAGTAAGTGAGGGGTTGGAATAAAAGGGTGGTGTAGGGGCAGGAGGGAAATTGGGGAAAGGGGAATTAGGAAAAGCAGAAAAAGGAGGGGAACGAAAGGTAGGTAAGAGAGGGCATGAGAAGTTGAATGAGAAAAAGGAATGTGATGAACCGTGGAGAGGGGAAGTAGAAGAGATGAGTAGGGAAATTCGGGGGGTTGGAAGAGGGTGTGGGAGGGGAGATATAGTATAAGACGGAAAGTGAGTGAGTACCTTTTCTTCATAGAGGGGCGTTGTATTGTAGCTTTAATTTTCTACAAGAATTTACAAAAAAAAAACGAAACTAAAAAAATCTGCAGGAATTTACAGGTTCCGCAGCCGAAAAGTTGTTCTTTTTTAACCTTGAATAATTTTAATTTAAAAAGTGTAAATTATCGCTATTACAAAAAAGCTTCTGTGTTTAAACATTAAAGGAATGGAAAAATATTAAAAGACAGTAATCGTTATTAAACAACTACAAACTTAACTTTCGAGCTTTTTCAAAAATATATATTTAGAAAGGCGTTTGAGGTTTCAAAAAAAAAGCATTTTTGTAAGTGATCATTTGCACATCTTAATTCAAAATAATCTTATTGCAATATTCTAAATATTTCCTATCCTAGGTTAAGAAGAGTCATTTTTAGCTACTATTGGTTGAGAATCCATCTTTTTGGGTAAAAATCGTACTATATGGTTGAAAAAATTGATCATTTTGATTGAAACTTAACACTTTTGATAGAAAAAAATTCTATTTAGCTGAAAATTCAATTGTTTTGTTAAAAGTTAGCCTTTTTGCATAAAAGTGCAACTGTTTTGTAGAAAATTCTCCGTTTTGGCTCGAAAATTTTACAATTTTGGTTATTTTTTGTTTGACTGAAGATTCTGCCTTGCTTGAAAATTCATCTGTTTGGTGAATTTAATGTTGAAATTATTGTTTTTTTGTTAAACATTAATTTTTCACTCTGAACATTCAGATTTTCCATTTTTGGAAAATGAATCTTTTTCAGCTGAAAATTAAACTATTTGGTTGAGAACTTGTCTTTTTAGTTAAGAAAGTTATACTGCTTTGTTCAAAAATATTTTTTTCTGGTGAAAAATTGAACTATTTGGTTTAAAATTAGTATGTTTGTGGTGAATTCATTTTTTAACTGAAAAGTTTCCTCTTGGAATTTTTATTTAGAATTTATATTTTTAGTTAAATTTTTAACTTCATGGTTGACATATTTTCTTTTTATTTGATAATTCGTACATTTTGTTGAAGATTCGTCTTCCTTGATTGAAAATTAATTTTTTTGGTTTAAAATTAATCTTTTTCAGTTAAAAATTCCACTATTCGATTAAAAGTTGAACTTCTCTGTCAAAAATCAATTTTTTTGTTGCTTGAAGATTAATTTTCTTGGTTGATCATTTATCATTTTAGTTGAAATTTCAACTATTTTGTTGAAATTTAATTTTTAAACTGAAAATTTGAATAATTCATTTTCGGTTTAAAATTTACCTTTCTTTGCTAAAAATTCGACTATTCAGTTGCAAATTGATCCATTTTATTTCAAAATTCAACTACTTGTTTGAAATTTATGTATTCTATGGAAGATTTAAAGCCTTTTAAAATATTTTCTATTGGGATTAGCATACTTAAAATCTTCCAGAAAAATCTAAAAAAAACTATAGATATTTATAGGCCAATACAAAGAAATTTGAATTTTTTTCCTACCGTGAAATTCGAAATTTTCTAAAACATTGCTTGTTTCAGAAATTGTATGTTTACTTACTTTTTCTTTTTCAAAAGTAACCAAGAAAGAGTTACATTTTGAATCAACTTTCTTTGAATCAACCATAACTTTTTCTTCTAAAAATTAACTTACCATCAGTGATCATTTTACATAAATATTGTAAATCTATAAATAAAAGAATTGAAAAATTACATAATATTATTATGTAAGTGTGGAGAGGCCTAGTGTGGGGAAGCTGGATGGAGTAGGAGAAGTGAGGAGGTTCGGGGAATGAGAGTAGGGGGAGTAGAAGAAGTAATGGAAGTAGGAGAAGTGTTGAGTGGGGAAGTGAGGGGATGTAGGAGAAGTAAGTAGAGGGGAAGTAGGGGAAAGTAATGCTAGTGGTAGTATGGAAAGGTTAGTGAGGGTGGGGAGGGGCAGTATGAGAAATAAGTAGAGCGGAAGCAGAGGTGGTAGAAATAGGAAAAGCGAGGGGAACTGCATGGGATGACGGAAGGGATAATAGGGATAGGGATGGGAAATAGGAAAAGCGTGAATTAGGGACGTGAGAGGAGAGAAATTATAAGAGGGGAGGGAATGTTTGGAAAAGGAGGTGGAGCAGGTGAGTCAATGTATGTGAGGGGGAGATTTTAACGTCCTAATAGGCTACGAAACCCTTATTTGCAGGCGGGCCTATTTTGACTAAATTTCTATTCGAGAAGACAACCTTAAACCCAATTTAAGGAGAAATGAAATTAGCAGTTTCGTGGTTTTTGCGAGGGTGGAGGATATCTCTCTATGTCTATATCCGCTTACGTCCGGTTTGACCATGGGTTGAACCCACAGAGTGTTTTCTTAGCGGCATAGCCAGTTACCTTAACCACACGTGAGTCTTTCTCGGGGCTTTCAAAAGCAATGGATTCTCGTTAAGAGCCTTGCCTTTCTTTGTCTGGCCTTTACCTCTTTTACCAACGTTACTATGCTGCATTGACGTTGTTTACTTAGTAGACGTTTTCTTTCTGACTAGGTGAAAGGCAAACCTCAAGGAAACGAAGAATCGCGATGGATTCCCTTCGAAAAATTAGATGAGTCATCTCCATTTTCACTTCCGGCAGTTTTAATCTGCATTTGGAATGATAATGCAATTTATAGAGCGCTCCTAATTGTCTTTTCACTTGTCACTTCTACGTGTAAGAGAAAAATGTCTTTATTTCTGGATAACTGTCTATATAACCTTTTTTAATTTTTCAGAAAGAATTAAAAAAAAAGTAGACTCAAAGAAACTCAAATTGTGTAACAGAATTGCGCATAAAGGCTTTCAGTGAAAGAAGCAGGTTTCCAAAAAACCATATAATCGGGATATTAGAGACAGTTATTTAACAATGATAAGAGAGGGAGATAAAGGAAAGACACAAGCCAACCAACTTCACTCTTTTTTCGAAGTCAATTAAAATTTCCTCGTCCAGAATTATTTGCAAGAAAGCTACCGGTATCAGCAATAGAAAATGTTAATAAAAATCCACATAATTTCTGAAAATAACAAAATAGAGATTAATACAAAGAGTTATTAGGAGAGACCACCCTACAGTAGGTAATGATCCTCGAGTAGATAATCACTAATTTAAAATTATAATGTATGTAAAATACTTAATTTAATGTAACCAATAGTCAGAAAGTGATACGTGTTAATATATTAAAATTAGAATTTATTATTTTCCTTACATTTTTGCTTATGGCTAATGATTATTTACCGTAGAATCATTATTTACTGTATGGTGGTCTCTCCTTGGTCTAATTTGCCACTCTTTGGCAAACTTCTCATTGCTTTTTTGTTTTTGAACTCGTAAAATACTTTGTTATTAATCTCAGAAATATTTGGAAGAAACCCCCCAGAAAATGTTGTATTAAATGAAAAATTATTTTTCGATACTGCCAACCTCAGTTTTTACTCATTAAATAAAATTGATTAATATGTTTTCCGGTCCTCCAATCATATCTATCACATTTACCCAATTTCCTCGATTTGAAAACGTCTAATACAATGTTCTAAGCAATCGACTGGATGTGTGTGAGGATGTGTGTGTGCGTTTGTGGATGTCACACTTTTTTGTTAACGAAGGATTTCTAAAAATATTTATTTCATTTTTTTTTAGTACTCAATAATATTTTAAAAATCGTATTCTTTTAGTAAAACTTTTTTCATTAACATAATTTAAAGTTGATGCAAGAATATAAAATCTTCCTTGCTTCGAGACGAATCGATTGACCTAATATTGATACATTTTATTAAAGATTAAGGATGTTATCGTCATTTACATTATATTTAGAATCGATTTTTATCGTAAAAATTGATTCATTCTTATAATTTAAAGTTGATATATTTATTATTTATTTATTTATATATTTTATTGAAGAGTAAGAAAGCTATGGTAATGCATAATATTTGAAAATACGGTTTTTTTATAGTAAAACTTCTTTCTTCAACATAATTCAAAGTTGATGCAGGAATAAAGAAAAGTCCTTGGTTCCAGACGAATCGATTGACCTATAATATGAAAAAAATTTATTTAAGAATAAGGAAGTTATGGTCATTTATATTATATTAAAAATCAATTTTTATAGTAAAAATTTTCTCATTTTCACAATTTAGAGTTGATGTGAGAATAGAAAAGATGTGTTGATTCGAGAGAAATCGATTGATTAATTTTATTGAACAGTAAGGAAGCTATGGTGATGCATAATATTTGAAAAATCGGGGTTTTATTGTAAAACTTTTTTCATTAACATAATTCAAAGTTGATACAACATTATAAAAGATTTCTTGATTTGAGACGAATTGATTGACCTACAACATTAATACATTTTATTAAAGAGTAGGGAAGTTATGGTAATTTATATATTCTTAAAATCAATTTCTTTAGTAAAAATTTTCTCATTCTCATAATTTAAAGTTGATGCGAGGATAGAAAAGTTTTGTTGATTCAAGACGAATCGATTGACCTATAATATTGATACATTTTATTGCAGAGTAAGGAAGCTACGAAAATGCATAATATTTGAAAACAAGGTTTTTTATCGTAAAACTTTTTTCACTAACATAATTCAGAATTGATGCAAGAACAGAAAACATTCCTTGATTCGACGCAAATCGATTGATCTATAATATTAGTACATTTTTTTGAAGATTAAGGAAGTTATGCTCATTTATAATATTTGCAATATCTTTTTAAAACAGAAAAACTTTTTTCATCGCCATAATTGAAAGTTGACGCATAAATAGAAAAGACGTTCTGATCATAAATTTTCAAATACAATAATTCTGAACATCTTTGTCAAGAAATCATAAAGCTGAGAATGGGATATGGTAGGACAGAACTTTTTCCTTCCCTTTTCTATTTCGAAAAATCATAATTTCAGATACAAATTTTCATTTGTTTGATTAGTTTTCGTATTTAAAATTGGATTTGTATCATTTTGTAATTTTTTTACTTTTTATAAATTTCCATTTTTAAATTGATCAAGATGAAGACTTTGGTTTGTCTATTATTCGAAAAAATCACTAATGCTTCCTCTATGCGGAAGCAAAATGTTTGTGAAATAAGCACCAATTAATTAAAAATACAAGGTGGAAACACTCGAGATCGAATTCAGAGCTAGTTTTAAACATTCGCTACAACAGTAATTGAGCAATATATAGTTCAATTTTTCAAACACGGAAGGTATGTTCAGAAATCACATTAACAGTACTCAAATAAGGGAATTATTATTTTAATGCAGATCGAATCATTAAAAATTGAAAAATTACAACATTAGAAAACAATAGTCCCCTTTTATCGATTTTTTAAATTTCTTAAAATAGAAAAGTCATTCAATCTCCAGGCAATACTTTTTTTAAAAGAGAAACATCTTACTTTCGATCGATACAAAGTGCAGCGCTCAATGTCACGAGCTAAACTGACATTGATTTTAAACAGAAAACCTTTAAGAAATGCTTACATTTTTGGAACTAGTATCCTAATTTCTGGAGAGAGAAGTATTTACAAGACACTTTTTCAGAAATGTAAACTGCAGAGTAAGGAGAGTAAGTTACACATTTATAAATTGACCAATATGTGTTAGGGAGTGTGTAAAATACAAATTTCAGGAAATAGAGACCCTGGCATGCTATTCTTTTCCTTTTTAACTAACACATTTTTCTTCATTTACTGGAAAATTATCGGCTGTTTAAAACCTCGTTTAAATGAAAGTTGTAGATCAGTATAAAATGTAGTCTTTTTATGTATAATTGCATGGAGTATAAGAGTAAGTTGAATAAAAACTTCCACTGATTTCAAAAAATATCACAACATTTGTCTCGACTTTTTTCACCCTTCTTTTGATTTTTATCCAGAATCAGAAAAAGGTTGAAAAATGTCGAGAAAAATTGTTATATTTTGACAAATATAACAAATTACAGGAAAATGTAACATTTTTACGCATAAGGTACTTTCTTTATTTTTGCATATTGTTGTATTACATTGTTGTTTTAATATTTCACAACAAAGTGTACAAGAACTTACTTTTTTTCATTAAAATATCTGTTTTGTTTTTAACATATGAATGCAAAATATTTAAATAAAAGAATTTCTATAAAAACAAAAAAAGTTCATTTTTACTTAAAACTCCGAAACTTAAACTTTTTTCTACATTTTCAGAAATTCTTGCATCTTAATATTCGCCAGTTTAAACAGAAAAGATATTTTACTATAGCAATTATTGGCACAGTTTAACATAAAATTACCTCCTTGCAGTGTTTTTAATATTTTATCATTCTAGGTCGAAAAGGACAAACTTTTTGGATGAAAAAATGGTAATTTCTGGTATCTCTTTGTATTTTCCAATGAAAATTGTTTTGATTTTTCGTATCTAGCTTTGTCAAAAATCTGTTACTCATTGATTTAAAAAAATGCTAAATAGTATATTATGCACAAAGGTATGTAATGGTCATTACATATCTGCTCATCGATCTTTAATAAACATTATATATCTATGATGTCATAATTTTTCATTTCATTGATATATAATGGCCATTAAATGCCTAGGACCTGAAAATGGGAACTTCAGTTTCGCTCAACAGGCTTACTTTACGGTTGTATTCATATATGTGTTATATAATTTTGTTTTGACTTTATGACCATTTTTTACATTTTTTTCGAGAATTGTTGTTAAAAAAATGAATAAAGAATTCCTCAGACAAATTTTTTTTGGACATAATTTTACGCAGTTGCTTTTTAGGTAAAATGGAAAAGAATGGGAAACCAGGTTTTTTCATTTTCTGACATTTGTATGTTACGCTACACCTTAACATACATGATATTAATCATATTTTCAATTTAATCAAGTATTATTTTAGATTCTTTTTCGTACATGGAACGCCAATCAAAATTTGTATCAAAATTCTACAGATTTTTATAAGAAAGTGATTGAAATTTGTTTTTTACAGTTTCTTATCTTAAATTCCGCAAAAATTTTAAAGAGTCACAATATTCAGTTACAGAAATTTTTTTTTCAATTCATTTGTATCACTCTTTTTTTAATACGAATACCAGGATTTCAAAAAAATGCTGGAAGTTATGCACGATTCCCTATATTTGTTTGATTTATCTTTGGAAGGTTAACAAATTCAAGAATCTACTAACTTGAATGATCTGAGGATGAAAATTGAGAAAAAATAACTTTTTTCGTTTCAAAAACAACCATTTTCGAAAGCATTATGATTCTGAATTTGCACAACTTTCAAATTTAAAAAGATTCTTTTATAAAAATATGTAGATTCGTGAAATTCAAAACTATTTTTATTTATAAAAACGGTTCATCTTAAAAGCGATCAAATTGAAATGCTTATTGATTCCAGACTTTAAATACTTGAAAAACTTTGAATGTGATTAATTCTATTTAAATTTATTTATTCATTTCAAAAAAGTCAAAAGTATAAATCTTAAAATTTTAAAATATTTTAAAATGATGAACGGTGAAATAGTCTCTGGATACCAGAATATGAAATTTGTACTTTAGTTGTTTAATATAAAAATGCTTTTAAAGAATGGAATACTTCAATATATGGACTTTCTCTAAATATGGTAATATTAAATAGTGTAGTACAATCTAAAATCTAAAAACTATTTTCAATTTTTTTTTTGGATTAAAAAAAATCTGAATAGTTTTCTAGTATATGTGTCCAATCGGATTGCATGAAATATTGTTTGAGGCTTCTCCTTCGATCACCGAAGCTAAGCAGTGATTGATTCGGATATAATCGGATGGGTGCCACCGTACTATATGGACTGTATTTTATCAGTTTTTAAGGTGTATTCACTCGCGAACTAATAATAATAATAATATATATATATATATATATATATATATATATATATGCATTTCGGAATACTTGAAAGACAATATTTAGAAACTTTTAATTTACTGGAAATTTAGAGCGAATCCAATTTTAGATGTTTCAAATTTTTTTGTCTCAAATTTAAAAAAGAATCAAAGTTATGATTGCTTTCTAATTTGGCTGAATCTGAAAGTAAATTCTTGTAAAAGTTAAGTATATAGCTTCCACTTTTCAGCATATAGAAGTAGCATTGGAAGTAAGTGATGTTTTTTAGGTCCCAAACTATAAATTAAACAAATAACTTTATTATTTTGATGTTATAACTATAACTAGTTCGCTTGTTAATTCCCTGAATACTGTTATAATTAAATATCTTTTATTTGATTGTCTATTAAGTCTCCTTAATTATATAAAGCAGTGAGATATTAATTGTTACATATTTGAATAGATGTGGATGCATATATGGGTCATAATGTCATACAGCAAACCTAGAAGTTACAAATGATGTTGAAGCAGTACAGAAGTTATTCTGAATTATAACTCAAATATGGTATCCTTCGTTATGTTGGATTCCAACTTAGTTTCCATTTTGCTTCTATTTTCACGCACTCATCTGTTCAGAATGGTGGTACAGGTTGTCTACATAGTTAAAGGATGCTTTAGTTCACTCGCATTAAAGTTGTTATAAGCTTATAAATACTTTATTCATTGTAAATTGCAATGGATAATTCTTTTACAAAATAACCAACAATTATAAATGATAAACAATTAGAAAATGATCTAGGAACATAAATTTATCGTATACCTGTTTTGTTTATTTGATTCGAATAATAATTAATTGAAAGTACTATTATGGTACCTCAGCAGTCGATGATAGTTTCAAAACCAAATTTGATATAACCCCTCATGAAAAAGAAGTATTGGTAACCATTGGTTCCAGTATTTTTTTCGCGAAAAAGTATTGAATTTCCAATACTTATCCGCGAAAAAAGTATTAGATCCAATACTTACCAATACTTCTTTTTCAAGAGGGACCGCCTGAGCTATTCTTGAAACAGTTCAATTTTTATTTTTCAAGAAATGAAGCCGGGATAGTTAAACGGTGCTAAGTCCAATCAATGAAATTTTACAGGAGAAGCAAAAAACCTTCCTAGAGGAAGAATTTACAAGCGATTGAGTAACTTATTTTTTCGTGTGCGTGGATGAAAAAGTTTAATCATGATTGTACTAAGAAAAAGTATCCGAAATACAAAATTGTACTTATTTTATAAACGAAAATCACTATTTAACAGAAAAAGGAACATTTTAAGTATTAGTGAAACATCTCTTTTATTTTCTACTACTTTCATTAAAAATTTAATTATTTTGTTGAAAATTCGTTTTAATTTTGGTTTCGAATCGAACTATTTTATTTTTGGTTATATATTCAGTTATTTTTTGAAATTTCATTTTTTCTTTTGGATTACAATCAATTTGTTGACTAAAAATGTAAATTTTCTATTCTTGGTTAAAAATTAATATTTCTAATTAAAAATTGATCGTTTCTGATTGAAACTTAATGTATTCTGTTTAAAATTATTCTTTTTTTGTAAAAAATTAATCTTCTTGGTTGGAAATTCATCCTTTATGGTTAATAATGCAACTATTTGGTTGAAAATTCATCTGAGTTTGTTGAGAACTCAACTGCCTAGTTGAAAATTCTTATTTTTGGTTGCAAATTGAAATATTTGTTCAAAATTTCATTTTTGTTTATAAATCCAACGAACTGGTTCAAATTTAAACTAATTTGTTAGAAATTAATCAGGTTCGTTGAAAACTCATCTTTATGGTTGAAAAGTTAACTATCTAAAAAAATTGTTTTCTTGTTGATTTCAAATGACAAATTCTTTTTTGTTAAAAATTAATTTCTCGAACCAAAAATTTAACGGTTCCATTTTTGGCTGTAAACTTTTTTTTTAGTTGAAAATTCATCTATTTGGTTGAGAATGCACACAGAATGAATAAAAGTCCACCTTTTACGATCTAAAACTGAACTGTTGTTAAAAAAATTCGATTTTTTTAACTTGAAAAATTGACTAATTTGTGAATTTCTCTTTTTTCGTGGCATTTAAGTAGTTAAAAATTTGTTTTTTAATACAACCGACTAAAGTTTTTTTTCGTTACAAACTAATTTTTTGGACCGAAAATATAACGGTTCAATTTTTGGTTGAAAATATTTTTTTCCAATTGAAAATTTATATAGCATGATTATAAGTCCATCTTTTACGAGTTAACAGTTTTTTTAATTTGTCTTTTTTCGTGGAATTTAAGTAGTTAACATTTTTTTTCATCACATTGCCATCATAAGTGCCTATTTTAGGTATTGTGAACGATATCTAAAATATCACTTCTTAGCCTAGGCCGTAACATTTTTACTTAGGGTACAGCGTACTATAAAGTAACTGACACTGTGATCTGATTGGCTGACGAACATTTCAATTGAGAATTGAATGGAATTGAATGAAATCAAATGGAAATGAATGGAATTGAATAAAATTGAATGGAATTGAATGGAATTGAATCGAATTAAGTTGAATTGAATGGAATCGAATGATTTTGAATTGAATGGAATGGAATTGAACGTTATTGAATGGAATTGAATTAAATTGATTGATATTGAATGGAATTAAATGTGATTGAATGGAATTGAATGGAATTGAATTGAATTGAATTGAATTGAATGGAATTGAATGGAATTTAATTCAATGGAATTTAATTGAATGAAATTGAATTGGATTGGATTGAATTTGATTGGTTTGGATTGGATTCCCTCTCGGGTTTTCAGATTAGGACTCTTTAAAGTACGCTACGCCTTGAATCCTACTCGTACTGCAACTTTCACACTCGGCCGAAAAAGTGTCACTTATGGTCCTTGTATCACAAATAACTATTTTGCGAAAAATTAATTTTCAAACTGAAAGTTTATCTATTCCATTTTTTGTTGAAAGATTATTTTTAAGAATTTAAAATTCAACTATTTGGTAAAAAATTCTTATATTTTGTTAAAAATTCTTCTTGTGGTAGAAAAAGGACCTTCTTGGTAGAAAATTCATCTTTCCATGTTGAAAATCTATCTATTTGGTCGAAAATGAAACTGTTTTGGTATTGAAGCCATCTTTTGGCTGAAAATGCAATCAATTTCGACTTGAAATCTTCGAAATTCAAAACTTTTCGTTTTGAATTTAATATGGAATCTATATTTTATTCAGAAGAATTTATTTGGTTTATTTATTTATTTAGAAAAATGGTACTGTAATTTATGGATGGCTCCTGAACTTGGTTCAGCCCCACCGTAAATGCGTAACTTAGTTAATAGTATATGTGCCTTCAGAAAGTGAAATATTTGAACAGTTAAAAATTTAAGAAAATTTAATTGTCTGAAGAAAATATTTTTTTGGCAATTTTTCTCTTGTTGCCACTTCCTTGAAATTTTATATGAAGTGATCGGGCGCAAGTAAGTCAGAAAATATTCCATTTATAGCCTCTCAAATAGAAGTATACTTTCATCGTACGAAAATCTCGTTCGACTTTTTACTGCTTCCAGAAACCACATCCAAGAATCGCAAAATAGCGCGTCAGTGAGTGGAAAAACGAGCGTCTTATCAAAATCCTGGAAGTCCCACTCTGGGGCTTTTCTGCGCTGAACATAAAACGCTTATATTGGGTAAGTATACGGTGTTACCGAGTCACCTTATAACTGCACTTACATATATTTGAATAAATCTTATCCTTTTTTAAATTCATTCCATGTTATTTCAAACCCTAGAATAGCTCGAGGCGCTCCTAAAGCTTTGTGACCGAAGAAAAACAGCCATAAAAAATAAGATGAAGCTCATATTTCAAGTTTTTAATATTAAGGCAACCATAAAGGATATAACGGACTTCCAAAATCATTTCACAGAATTTAGAATTTATATTGAAGTTGTTGTAGAATTTTCAAGTTTCTGCAAAAAGGGAACGACCATGAATAGTTCATTTATCTGGAATATAATTCAACTTCAGGATATTCGAATTTTTCAAAATGGTTGATTTGAATTTTTTTTCATTGTCAAATATTGAAAATTTGTACCTTGGCTTTTTTATGATTTTCAATAGATGTAAAAAGGGGAGAAATTCTATTTCCGGACCCAATTTTTTGAATACTTCTTCATTGGATATTACAAATGAATTACGGAACAAAGATTTGACTTCTTTGCAATAAATGAACGAAAGTTTACATTGACAGTTTGTGAAGTTACGAAATGTTTCGTGACTTTTATAATTTCATAGAGAATTTTTCCCCTAAGCGGTATGCAACAATTCATTGACGCTCAGTAGAAGGAAAGAATGTCATATAAATGGATAGAACAGCAATTCGTAATTGAGTGATTTAACAAATATCCACAAAAATCTATATAAATATACAGACTATTTTCCAAAATGGATAAAGTTAAAAAGTATCACATTTTTATAACTGTAATCGATTAAAAATAAGCTTATCATGAAATCAATTTATTTCCTTAACAGCAATGATAGAATAAGATATAAATTAGAAAATTTCAATCAGAGTGAATCCTTAATATTATTTCTTCACGGATCTTCTACTATTTTTCGAAATTGTTAAAGTACTCTAATCTGTTTTATTTTTAGAGTTAATTAAATTTTAACAAAAACAACCCCTTTATGCAGATTACTTTTTATCAAAAATAAAAAAAAGTAATTCCACTGATCGAATTCATTTCAAATCAGACAAGTTCTATATTTCAAGTCGCAGAATTCCTCCGCAACGAAATATGTTGATTTTTAAAGTAAATTGGACGAAACGTATGTTTCCAATTTAAGAAAAAAAACCTTTTAGGTAGCAACAAGTGTATGAATTTAAACGTTTATTTTTCTTTGAACTTCTATAGTTTTTACCTGAATCAGAGATTCCATCATCAAAATTTAAAAAGTTCAATATTAACAAAATAGCCAAGATTTTTTTTTTCAATATAAAATGTCAATTCTAATAAGAAATCCAGAGTTATATTTTCCGCCAATTTCTCGTTATATTTGGCTTTCTACAAGGAGGACGTCCTATGAGTTTTATGTGGGCTTAACAGTTTTTGTGGGCACGAGAATTTTTTTCATAAAATAATATTTTTACATTTTTCTCGGAAACAACAAAATGTAAAAAAATGTAAACATAAACATTAGCAAGTCTTAGAAAATTATTACTTATTACCTCTTGCTCTTTTGAAATATTTTTCATCGTTCACGAGAAAAATTAGATAATTATCTTTTTAGAAGAGAACAAATTTACAAAAAAACAAATATTCTTTATTCTTTTTGCGAATTCTGAAAAAATTAAAAGAAGATTGTTCTTTTTTTTCCCAATATTCAAAAAAAGTTAATAGTAATACAAGAAAGGCACCTTATCACGGAAAAGTTCATTAGCCGGCCGTTTTTGACAAAAGTTTCTGGTTTTATTAACCGAAAATGCTTTTTAAAATATAAAACATTCCATTCTGCAGATTTGGTTCAACATTTTTTTTTTTGTAAACAAATATTTTTTGTTTAAATCGTTAAAGATGACATGAATTAAAAATTTTAATTTTTGAAAAAACAAAATATGCTACACTGTCATCATATATTATCTACATGCCTGTTTTTCAAGCTGTTGCTAAAGTGTCCTAATTTTTAAAATTTAGGAATACACTTTTTTGCTCATAATAGCACAAAAGGTCAATTCAATAAAAAGATATTGCAATAAAACGTCAAATATTCATATTTCCAGGAAATTCGGATGACTCGGCGAATAATTAACATTATTCAATGTTCTTGGGTTTATTTTGAAGGTAATTTTCCATAGTATTTTTCAAAGTTATTTTGTTTTCGATTCATTTCCCTAGAATCTGGGCTTGTGTCGAACTTTGTGAAAAAAATTCGCAAGTTAAAAAAAAATTGTAAGTACTGAAGAAGTAATCACTAATAAAAAATCACTAATAAAAAAAAGCTTCGATGCTTGAACAACAACAAAATACTTAAGTTAAACTTTTTCTCAATATTTCTTTAAACATTACGTTTGGAGCTTTTTTTTTGTAAACATAAACTTTTTAAAAGCTTCAAACGTGAGATTTTCGTTGTTAAATAACAACTTTTTGGCTGCAAAACTTGTACATTCCTGTAGATTTCTTGTTCCTGTAAAAATGATTTCGATTGTTTGTATTTTTTTTTTCTAAAAATATTTCCCTATGCTTTATGTATGTTTTATTACAATAGCAAAAGTTGCTGGTAATCATGTAATATCTTGTTTTTAATTTGTACATTTCTTGAATAAACTACAAAAAAAATAACTTTTGTAAAATCTTCTACTGTATTGTAAATATTTTTAATTTTGCAGAATAATTTACGTAAAATGAAAAGTGTTTTTATGACGTCAAACGCCCAAATTTATAAAATATAAAACACTGTAGTTCTCTGTAACGCCTTGTAGGTTTTTACAACAAAGCAAATGTATTTTTAATCCAATTTTGTACATTTTTCACAAGTTTCAAAACCAAATTACAGTTGTAAAAATTTTTTACTTCCCTGTAAACAACTTTTCCACCAGGATAGTTCCTGTGGATATTAAAAGTAAAGCCTGTATGCAACGCAGAGCTTTCTTATTTTTAAGGGTTTTTTTGGGGGAAAAAGGCACTTTTATCAATCATTTTAGTCTATCCAAACAATGTACAGCATGATTGTTTCTATCCTGTGACAAAAATTTTAATAATCATCAATTTCAACAAGTCTACATACGACCAAAAACAATGACTATAGGCGTTTTCCTGCAATGGGATAACGACTTTAACACCTTGGATGTTTCAGTCTAACATCTCGGAAGTTTCAGTTTAACATAAAAATAATTAAAAGATTTTTTATGATGGTGTATATTGTTCTATTATATAGTGGTCCATGGACCAGTATACCAACAAAATCTAATGTCTTCTAAACGAATTCTTAACTGGACAACATCAATTAACATCAGCTGATCATACAACACGGTTAAAAGAAGACACAACAATGGAACAAGCCAACTATAAAGATCGGTTCTTGCAAAGGATTAGAAATGGAGGAATTGGAAACATTGTAAGAGAATGGAGTCAATTAAGTAAGTCTTCGGAAGAACAGCAAAATCTTTGGATATTTCTGCTGCGTTGCAGAAACAATAGAATCCTTCCACCACATTTGATAAACTACGTATTAAATTTTGGACCAGTACACCAACAAAATCAAACACCTTATGATTAAATTTTCACCTGGTCGAGATCAATCAACATCATCTAATCATAAAACACGGTTGAAAGAAGATACAACAATGGAACAAACCAACTATACAGGTGAGTTCTTTCAAAGAATTGAAAATGGAGGAATTGGCATCATTCTAAGAGAATGGAGTCAATCAAGTAAGTCTTCGAAAGAACAGCACAATCTTTGGATATTCTTGCTGCGTTGCAGAAACAATAGAATCCTTTCACCACATTTGATAAACTACGTGTTAAATTTTGGACCAGTATACCAACAAAATCAAACACCTTATGACTAAATTTTCACCTCGTCGAGATCAATTAACATCATCTAATCATAAAAGACGGTTGAAAGAAGATACAACAATGGAACAAACCAACTATACAGATGGATTCTTTCGAAGAATTGGAAATGGAGGAATTGGCAACATTCTAAGAGAATGAAGTAAATTAAGTAAGACTTCGGAAGAACTGCAAAATCTTCGGAGATTCCTGCTGCGTTTCAGAAACAATAGAATCCTTCCACCCCATCTGATAAACTACGTGTTACATTTTGGACCAGTATAACAGCAAAATCAAACACCTTATGATTATTTTCACCTGGTCGAGATCAATCAACATTATCAAATCATAAAACACGGTTGAAAGAAGATACAACAATGGAACAAACCAACTATACCGATGGGTTCTTTCAAAGGATTAGAAATTCAGAAATTGTCAACAGTCTAAGATAATGGAGTTAATTAAGTCTTGTTAAGAACTGCAAAATCGTCGGAGATTCCTACTACGTTGCAAAAACAATTCAATCCTTTTACCACATTTGATGAACTACGTGCCAAATTTTGGACCTGTCTACCAACAAATTCTAATATCTTCTAATTAATTTTTTACTTGGTCAAAATCAATTAACATCAGCTTATCATACAAGACAGTTGGAAGAAGATACAGCAATAAAACAAACCAACTATACACATTGGTTGTTTCAATGGATTGTAAATTGAGAAATTGTCAACAGTCTAAGAGAATGGAGTAAATTAAGTAAGACTTCGGAAGAACTGTAAAATCTTCTGAGATTCCTGCTGCGTTGCAGAACAATAGAATCCTTCCACCACATTTGATAAACTACGTGTTAAATTTCGGACCAGTATACCAACAAATTATAATTAAATTTTCACCTGGTCGAGATCAATTAACATCATCTAATCATAAAAGATGGGTTCTTTCAAAGAATTGGAAATGCAGGAATTGGCAACATTCTAAGATAATGGAGTAAATTAAGTAAGTCTTCGGAAGAACAGCAAAATCTTTGGAGATTCCTGCTGCGTTGCACAAACAATAGCATTCTTCCACCACATTTGATCAACTACGTGGTCAACATCAATTAACATAAACTTAAAAAAAAATATTTTTACCTTAAAATATCGAAAGAATAGCAGATATTGCGCATTAATATCTGTATGTTTCGCTGTGCTCTCTTATGCTCTGAACCTCTACTTTTGAACATTCATTTTCTTCCGTGTTTTAATAAATGTCTCATCAGGTGAAAATTGGTTGTATCCTATGAATTAAAAGCTTATTTGTGTAAGAATTCGAGTAGCTTATTGCTCTTGTGTCCTGAAAGTTTTTCTTCTCTCGTCTCGTACTCACTGTTATGAAGTATAATATTATCTAATAACACGCTAAGCGCGGTACTCGGTGGGAAGAATAGGGACCGGGAGGCAAAGCAGACCCTTCATTATTTCTAAAAGCAAAAAGGCACTTCACGGGCCACGAAAAGCCCCGGCTCTTGCTGGAGGTTTGCCACCACGAAAGATTGCTGTTGAATTTTTGCCACGCTTGGATATCTATTTTGGTCCTTTTTCCTCGGTTGTATCCGGCATTTCCTAGGCCAAAAAGACCAATCGGCTGGCGACTCCGCGAACCTGGAACTTTTGCATGAAATTAACGTTGGAAAAATTACTGCTATTACCGCGCGCTTGCCGCTCGCAAAATCGCAAAAGCAGAGGATGGGAGAGAAAGAGAGCGAGAGAGAGAGCGAGAGACGAGAAACTGGGGCCATAGCGGTTGTAATTATAAGTGCGGCTGTGACTAATTCAATTTTCTCCATCTGGTAGCGATTTGCAGGTGAAATAGCGGGGAAAAGGAGACGAAAGAGGTCGCTGTGGTGAGAAAAAAAGTACAAGTGAAATGGAATTTATGCGAGCTTAAAAATTAATTTCGTTGAACAGCTGAATACAAACATTTCAACACGGAATCTCTTTTCTCTTTTTAGTATACTTTAAGTTTTCAGGATTTTTTGAACATTATTTATTGAAATTCATACATTTATGTTTCATACATTCCTGTTTTATTGGTTATAAAAACGCGGTTTTATGTTCAGAAATAATTTCAATTTGTTAAGGCATTGTCTGATTAGAAGGTACTGATAGAAATACATAGGAATGAAAAAAAGATAGAACTTTATTGAAAATTGTAGCAACCATCCTTATGGACATCAAATATATCGGAATGTATGTATTTTCTATAAGGGCCCATCCATTAATTGCGTAGAAGCTTTTCTGTTACGTTATATTTGTAACAAATCAACCTTATAGGAAATTCATGTATCCAAAGATATAGTATATAGTGTTAATTTTTAGTAATTTTACAATAGAAGATTGTAGTAATGTTAAGATTTCATATCGGTATAATTAAATCAGTATACTCTGATTTCTTTTTCATCATTCAGTGAAAAAATATTTATAAAAACTAAGTTTTTCCACAATTTATGAAATTACTACAACCCGAAAAATCTTCTAACATTTCAAAAATTTCTTAATATTTCAAAAGATTTGTAAGGAATCTCAACGGATTTCACATAATTTTCAAAGTTTCCAAAAATTTCAGTAATTTCAAAGAATTTTAAAGGCACTCAATAAGATATTTTGATAAATTTTTAAGGTTGTCAAAGGATTCCATAGAACTTCATATATTTCAAGGGGTTTTAAGGAATATCATCGGTCTTAATGTAATTTTACAGGTTTTCAAGAATTAAAAAAAATATTCTTATGAAATTTAAAAGAATTTAATTACAAGAATTAAGGGATTTCAAAGGATTTTAGAGGTTTGAAGAGATTTTCAAATGTTTCAAGGTAATTCCAAGGTTTCAAGAAATTTGAAAGATTTTCAAGAATTTTAAAGATTCTAGGATATTTTAAATGATTCCAAGGAATTACGGTGAATTTTCAACATTTGAAGAGAATTTAAAACATTTCGAAAGATTTCAAGAGATTGAAGAAAAAATCATAAAGTTTAAAGATTTTCCTAGAATTTTGACGATTTGGAAGGATTTTCTAGAACCTTTGGCTTTGGGACATTTTAATCCTTACAAGCTTGGTGGTAAGTATACTTACCACCTTTGTTTTTGCAGGTTTTCCAGTACAACTAAGTTATTTTTGGCACTATAAAATTGGAAAAAATGTTTTTCCACTTTCTCAGTAAATTTGCGATTCCGTACGCTGGCTTTCAACTGAAAATTCATGATTAGTTTTCTAGAGAAAAGTTTGAAAAGACCGAAAAATCTTAATTTTCTGGTGTTGATTTTTTTTTGCTCCTTGACATCCTAAAGTAGCTTCAAGTGGTTTTAAAGGCTCTTAATAAGGAATTTTAATGAGTTGCACAGAAGATCAAAGGATTCCATAGGACTTTAAATATTTCAAGGTATTTCAGGAAAATTAAAAAAATATGATCAGATTTTATGTTACTTTTCGGGATGTCAAGACATTTTGTAATATTTTAAGTAAATTTGAAAGAATGTATCCACAATAATTTCCGGATTTCAAAGGATTCAAAGATGTGAAGAGATTTTTCATTATTTCAAGGTATTTCCAAAGATTTAGAAAAATGTAAACGACTTAAAGAATTTGGAAGATTTTAGCATATTTTGAAAGATCCCGAGTGATTTTTAAGGGATTTTAACGGCCTTGACAAGATTTTCGAGAATGTAAGTAATTTTAAGAGATTCTAAAGGCGCTCAATAAGATATTTTAATAAATTTCCTAAAATACCAATGGATTCTATAGAGTTTTAAATATTTCAAGGAGTTAAAATATTTCAAGGTATTTCAAGAAATTTAAAGATATATCAATCAGATTTGTATGTAACTTCACAGAATTTTGAGGAATTTTTTCTCTATTTCAATTACATTGTAAAGAATTTATACACAATAACTTTGAAGGCTCAAAGACATTCTAATGTATTTCAAAGTATTTCCAAAGAATTGAAAAAATTAGAACAATTTTAAAGAATTTCAAAGGTAATACGATATTTTAAATTAATCTAAGAAATTTCAGTATATTTCAAGAATTTGAAAATAATGTAAGAGATTTCAAAGAATTTCAAATATTGTAGGGTGTTTTGAAAGATTCACATTGATTTTTAAGGGACTTCAGCGGGTTTTATAAGATTTTCAAGTACTTCAGTGATTTCAAGGGATTCAAAAGGCTCTCAATAAGGCATTTCAATAAATTTCCCAGAATCTTAATGAATTTCATAGTACTTTAAATATTTCAAGAGACTTCAGCGAATTTCTTTTCTTTCATTTCAAAGATTTTTTCTACAAGAACTGATGTATTTCAAAGAATTTCAATGATCTGAAGAGGTTTTCAATAATTCCAGATATCTCCACAAATTATAAAAAAATTGAAAGACTTTAGGATATTTAAAAAAATGTCGAGTAATTGCAATAAGTTTCAATAAATTCCAGATGATTTTAAAGATTTAAGGTTATTATAAAAGATTCCAAGAAATTTCAGTAAATTTTAAGAAATTTTAAGGAATATCATCAGATTCTATGTAATTTTGCCGGAATTCAAGTGATTTTATAATATTTTAATGAAATTTAGAAGAATATATTGAGAAAACTGAGGGACTTTGAAGATTTTAAGAGATTTTCAAATATTTCAAAGTTTGTGAATGGCTTTAGCGTAATTAAAAAAATGCTAATATTCATGAAGTCAAAAATAAAATCTTTTAGAATGCAGTATTCAGTCGCGTAAAATATATATTTTTTTTTAATCTTAAGAGCAAATCTGAAAAGCATACTCTAAAATGTTTTATTAAAAATTTTCTTTGGCAGAAATGATAATTAAAGTGTTGAAGTCGAGCCAGAAAAAGGGTCCTAATAGTGGTCGTCTCTTTGGTCAGTGAATGCGGAAGCGTGGTTTAAATTTTATATCCTTAGAAATCTGAAACCTAATTGGCGACGATAAAGTGCCAGGCACTTAGCTCCATGCCGTCTTTCTAGAAATTTTCTATAAATGTTCATGGAGCCGGCAATTCTCGTAGAGGAAAATTTCATTGAAATTGGAGATTCAGAGAAAGCACTTTGCGCAATCGTGCCGGATATACGGGGAAAAAAGATTTTTCCTGAAACGAGAGATTATTTTATTTCGCCTCTTCTATGCTCCTTCCTTTTCACAGTCTCTCATTCATATTCATGCTCTTGTCCCAGTACTTCGTCTTCCAAGTGCATCCGCCTCGGTTGCAACCCTACTTTTCTAGCATCGACAGTATATTTGTTATGATGCCCAAATCCTAGAAAATTTCAATTCTTTATGCACATGAGAAAACATAGAAAAATAATAATAATAAATGAAAAAAGATAATTCTTTGTTAATAATTTGGCATGAATTATAAAAATATTTAAAGAGATCATCACATAAAGCATGAATCCAAAACAGATGAATTTTCAATCGAAAAAGACGAGTTTTTATCAAAATAGTTGATTTTTCAATACAGTAGTTAAATTTCCAACAAAATAGTTTAATTTGTAACCGCAGAGTTGAATTTTGAACCTACAACGATGATTTTTTAACCTAATAGTTGAATTTTTGGCAACAAAAAAATTAATTATCAATCAAAAACTTGCATATAAAACCAAATAGTTGAAGTTTCAATCAAAAGAGACGAATTTTTAATAGAATAGTGAAACATTCAACCTAAAGAGACAAATTTTCAACCAAATTGTCAAATTTTTCAAGAAAAAAGAATAAACTTTTATGATGAACAATTGCATTTTAAAACAAATAGTCGAATCATCAAGTCAGAAAGACGAATTTTTTTAGGAGACATTTGAGTTTTCAACCAAGAACTTTTTTACCAAAAACATGAATCTTCAACCCAAAAAGACAAATTTTCAAGAAAACAGTTGCATTTTTCAACACAAAATATGACTTTCCTAAAACTAGTTGAATTTTCAACAAAAGAATTAAATTTTCAACAAAAGTATTAAATTTTCAACCAAGTAGTTAAATTAGTAACCAGATAGTTGAATTTTTAGCCTACAACGATAAATTTTTAAGCAAATAGTTGTAATTTCAAGCAAAAGAGACGGATTTTTAATTAAAAAATTTAAGATTAGATATAAAAAGAAAAATTTTCAACCAAATGGTCGATTTTTCAAACAAAAAACAATAAACTTTAACCATAAAAAGTTTCATCTCGAACCAGATAGTCGAATCATCGAGCCAAAAAGGCGAATTTTTCAGAAGACAGTTAAATTTCAAACCAAGAACTTTTCTAACAAAACGAGGAATTTTCAATCCAAAACAAAAAAATTATTTAACAACCAAAGAGTTGCATTTACAACCAAATATTTCAACTTTCAAGCGAAAGTGCCGAGTTTTCAACAAAATAGTTAAATATTTAACCAAATAATTGATTTTTTAACAGAATAGTAGAATCTTTGAACAGAAATGATTAAATTTAAACCAATAACAGTTCCATTTTCAAAAAAATAGTTTGCTTTTCATGTCAAAAAAAAGAATGTTTGAAAGACATTTTCAATCCAAATGGATGATTTTTCTATCATTTAAGATTTATTCTGAACCTAAAGTATAACAAAAGGATCTTCAACTAACAAGAATTAAATTTTAATGAAAAATTAATTAATTATCAACCTAAAAATGCATTAGATAGAGTGGCATTTGAAAAAATCGATTTCAAACCAAACAAAAATTGAATTTTCAACGAAATATTTAAGTTTTTAACTGAAGAGATGAAACTTCAATTAATAAAATAATTTTTTAATAAATTAGTTAAACTTTCTACCTGGTAGTTGAATTTCCAATCGAGGAGATTAATTTACTACCAAAAGGGACGCATTTACAACAGAGATGATACATTTTCAAACTAAATTGTTGAATTTTTAACTAAAAACGATCAGTTTTTAACTAGTAATGGAATAATTCAATTTAAAGTGAAAAAAAATAGTTTTCCACAAAATAGTTGGATTTTTAACCAAAAAAATCTGCCCGCTTCGCGGGCACATTCTCATGGCGCGCTTCGCGCGCGGCTCGCTTCGCTCGCAAGTTTGAGCGCGCCTAGGGCGCGCGACTTTTGGATCTCGCGCTTCGCGCTCGATCATATATTTATCTCGCGCTTCGCGCTGGATTATGTATTCACCTCGCGCTACGCGCTCGGGCGTATTTGCATCGCGCTTTACACTAGGCTCCTCTAGATTTTTGAACTTCGTGTTCGACTTCGATGAAAAGAAAAAGTTTGTTTGCAAATATTATAAAATTATCAAAACCTCTACATATTAAGTGATTGTAAAATTTATTTTTATTTTAGACTGAAAAGGAACTTTATTTATTCAAGGTTCTATCGACCTTAAGGAACACATTCTCATCCAGACACTCGCGCTTCGCGCTCGATATTTGATTTGAAAATCATTTGAACCGTATGATAGAAACAAAAAAGTTTGAGCGCACTTACGGCGTGCGATTTGGTAAATACACTGAGCGCGCACTTTGTGCTTCGTGTTATATGTTCTTCATATACAAATTACTAAATTTGTATTTGATTTCAAATGAAAAGTAATGATATAATTCAGGCGACAAATTTTATTAGTTAACATTTTATTTTAGCTTGTACCGTTTATCAAAAAAGTTAATTTTTTCATTTTGAATATACTCTTACCACAAAAATTGATTACGGGTTTGTAAGTCGTTTTTGAATGCACAATTTTTGTTCATTTATATGTTTTCTTACCTTGCATTGTTTTTTCAAAAATTTGATTTTTTTACTGTCAATGTTATTTTCACGAATAAAACAAAAACCACGCATCCTATCGAAACATGAGTCACAATAAATTGGTACCTCTTTCTTGGATGAACAAATTTTGTTTTGGTCATTTTTTCGTAGCTGGTAATATTCGTCTGAAAATTTGATTTTTCTATTTTCAATGCTGTTTTTTACGAATAAAACAAAAACTACGCGTCATATCAAAAAGTGAATGATAAGAAATTTGTAGATCTTTTTTAGGTGCACAATTTTGGTGAGATCATCTTTTCTGGTATCTTGCATAGTTTGACAGCAAAATGGCTTTTTTGATTTTTCATTAATTTTTTGTGCGATCAAAATTTGAATTTTTTATTTTTCAAAAAATTCAAAAAGTTGTTATGAAAATATTATAGGGTGTTCAGGAATCAACGTTTTTCTCCTCTTGACTTTTTTTCATATCGTGCGTTTTTCGGCTTAAAATGTTCATTTTCGTTTGTTTTTTGGAATTTTGAAAATGCTATAACTCCAGTAATTTTTTTTTTATCACGAAAAGACATAAAAATATTTTGTTCGTCATTTTGCGTACTACTAATAACCGTACATAGAATTTTCAAATTTTCAAAAAAAGTGGTCTCAAAAATTTTCAAAATGTGCTCACTTTTTGGATTTTCATCCAAAATAGCTGGTTAACGAACTCGTTCTCTATTTTTCGGCCATAAAAAAGTGTGCCAAAGCTCAATCAAATCTGATAATTTTTTCGAAAGTTATCGTGGCTACAGACAGACAGACAGACGGACAGACAGACAGACAGACAGACTACAGACTACAGACAGACAGACACCTTGGTAAAAATCGTTTTTTCTAGCTCAGGGGGTCTCAAAACGTGGAGATTTGATGAAAACCGACTATGTCAAATTTTACATAAAACCAATACCTTCTCATTAGAATGAGAATGTAAAAATGGATCTTTAACTACTAAAATGAATCATTAACAAAGTAGTTCAGCTTTCTAACAAGCAGTTAAATTATTAATCAAGAAGATTTATTTTCTACAAAAAAAAAAAAAATTGACAACAAAATACATAATGTTTGATCAAATTGTTGATTATTTAATTAAAAGCTATACATTTTCATGCAATAATATAAAACTTAAATTTTCCTTGAAAAAATAATTTTTAACCACAAAAGAACGAAGTTTCAACAAAATAGTTTCAGTTTTAACCAGCAAAATGAACATTACAGAAAGTAGTTCAACATCAAACCAATTGGTTCAAATTTAAACGAAAAAAGATTAATTTTTGATGAAAAATGTTCAGTTTAAATTTTCAGTTTGCACAATTAATTTTCAACTGACGAAAAAAGAATTTTCAACAAAATAGTTCAATCTTGAACCTAATAGTTGAATGATGAGTTCTGCACCATAAATATGATAGTAGACTTTCCAAATGTTGAAAAAAAAAGAGAAAGAAAGAATTTTTTCTTATAAGTTAAAAATAGGAAAATGGGGAAAAGAGTGTGATGTCTGTGTTCTAGATGCTTTACTTGTAAAATAAAATCACTATTTCTCATTTTTAAAAACATCTTCAGAAATTGCTATTCACATTTATATATTTTGTATGCGTAATTTAACATTCTACATTAGTTCTTCCCCCCTTCGTCATTAATTTCCACTAGTACTTTTCAAACGGTCCCTGCGACTTTTCAATATATTGCAATACTGTTAAAATTTTATTTTCAGGCAGCATAATATTTCCGAACACTGTATTTCAATTGTAATTACTATTTCGATCCAAATTATTCTTATCATTTGCATAAATAGTTAAAATGCCTTTCAATTCTAACGCGATAACGCGTAAACTGATTAAATTTATGATGTGTGAGTAGAGCTTCGATAATTACAATTGTGGCCTAGTAAATTCACGAACAATGCCATCTTTCTTGCGTGCATAAACAACCTCGGCTATTTTATTATACAAAGTTAGCTTACCATTCGGGTGATTAGCACGCAACGAATCATGGATATTATATCATTTAATGTTTCCCGTTACGCCTATTTCTGTGCTTTAAAGGTTTACCCTTATTTTTTGGTTTAAAATTCAACTATTCCAGTTGAAGATTCATCATTTTAGCTGGAAATTAATTTTTTTAACTGAAAATTCAAATATTCTATTTTGGATTGAAAATTGTAGTTGAACTTTCGAACATCTGGTTGGAAATTCGTTCTTTTTGGTGGAAAATTAATCTTCCTGTTTAAAAGATCATCTATTTTGTTGAAAAATCGTATTTTCTGAACGGAAATTCATCTTTTGATTTGAAATTTAATTTAAGGGCTTTTAATCGCAATCTTCAAAATTGAAGAATTTTAAATTGCAAATCATGAAAATTGAAGAATTTTAAATTTGAAATCGTGAAAATTGAAGAATTTTAAGTTGCTATTCGTGAAAATTTGAAAAAAAAATGTAATTGTAAACATTCGAACTGCAACTATTGCAAAAAAATATTTCGTAATTCTATATATTTTCAAAATTCAAGAAATTTCAATTGTAATTAATCAAAATGCAGAATTTAAAATTCTGAATCTTCAAAATTAAAGTGTTTATAATTCTGAAAATGTACAGTTAAAAATGGCTGTAACTTTAAAGATTCAAATTCGAAATTTCTTAATTTGCAAGATTTAAAAAAAAGTTGACTTTTGATTTCCAAAATCATCAAAATTTAAGCATTTTTATTTGTAGTTTTGAATTTTTTAAGTTTGATGCTTCAAATTCGAAATTTCTACAATTTGTAAAATTTAGAATTGATAACTTCACTTTGAATCTTCAAAGTCATCAAAAATCAATTCAAATTTAAAACTGACATTTTCTGTGTAGGTTGCCTTTTGTGAACACGGAACTTCTAAAGAAATGGTTAGAAGCTATTTGAAATGAAAACTTTCATCCTAATGAAAGAAGTGTCATTTGTGATCATCACTTTGCAAAGAAATATTTTTCGCGAAATAATGGTTACCTGCACCTGAAGGTCGGTACATTTCCAACTATATTTTCGAGAAGTTCTGAAGGTATGATTTTCAATTTCTTGAAATATAAAATATCTGGAGAATAAGCTTCAGTTTGCAAAATTTTTTTAATGAATCTGTCGTTATTGAAATAAATAATAATATGTTTCATCTAATTCATGTAATATCTCAATGAATTCTGGAATAGAATATTTTTTAGATACCAAGCCGTACTTCTATTTCCAACAGAAGTGCGCATACAGTATGAAAAAGTGTTTAATTTATTCACTTTTGCGTAAAATAAAATTTTCGAATGATAAGGTTAGTTCAGGTTACCATTAGAAAATTTTATTTTACGCAAAAATAATTGAATTAAGCAGTTTTTCCTTTTTTTTTCCTTTTTCTGTATGCACACTTCTATTTGAAAAGGGAGTACCGCTTTCTATCTACAAAATTCTTCATTCCAGTATTTCTTTAGTAAAACCTATTAGAAATGTTCTTTTGACAATATATATTTTTATCTTATATATTTATACCTTATACTTTTTTCTTTGTTCATTTTTATTGAACATTAATTCACAGTTCATATTCATGAATTGCATAATATTATTGCCATAATATTAATATTACTAATTATTTGACTTACGCACATGCCACAAGAGTTTTATTCCTCTTGCTCTTTTTAATTTTCATTATTTATATTATAATTTACGTTCATTTTGTAATTATAATGCCCATTAGTCAAATTTAAAATTTCACACCACTGCCGAAAAACTGTAAAAACAATTGACATCAGTTGATGTTTCCTACCCCAAGTCCGAGGGAAACGATACCTTGTGTAATGGTACCTTTCACACTACCAAGGTTTTTTTTGTTGCAGGAAAATGGTACCCTGAAGTTAGCGTAGATTCACACTTCGATTTTCTGTGGCAGCGGGCAAATAATTCCATTTTTTTATTTTTTTAAACTCACATTCTGAATCCGGTTCACAAACTTTTAGTGAATTCATTTCAGGTACTAAAATTAATAATAAATATATTTCCATTTTAAAAATTCAGAATCGAATTTTTTTAAGACGTTCCCATCCGCAAACCCGGCATTTTTAATTACTTGATTCGCAGCCATCCAATGCCAATCATCATTGGTAATTTGGTTTGAGGAATATTATTTTATTCATCAAATTTCTTATTTGCAACTGAATCCTTCAAATTAAATTATGATTTGTATAATTACCGTTCGTGTAATCATCACCAATGGGAATATCTTGAGACCCGTGGTTAATTGTAGATTTTCCATGAATCTGAGTATTTCTCGTCTGTCGTCCTGTAAACAAACAAAAAAAACAAATTTGTAGACATTCAGTAAAGTTTGGTCATTTTTACTAAATCAGGGTGGCCGAAGAACTTGTAAGATTTTTAACATAGAATATTTACAAAAATATGACTTTTCAAAAAAATACTTCAATTTTTAATAAAATGATTGAATTTTCCACAAAATAATTGAGTTTTTAACAAAATTCTTGAATTTTCTACCTACAATTATAAATTTTAAACCAATTATTTAAATTCTCAAGAAAAAAATTAGAAGTCAACCAGAAGCCGTTAGAATTTTAAGCAAAATAGACCAATTTTTAACAAAATAGTTGAACTTTTAATCGTATAATTGCAATTTCGACCTACAATAATGAATTTTTAACCCAGTCGTCGAATTTTTAATTTAAAAAAATATTAAACTTTAGTCATGAACTGTTGCATTTTCCACCAAATAAATTTCCAAATTAAGAAGAAGATTTTTTAGAATTGAAAAAAAAATAGATGATTTTTCGATTAAAAATGCGACAGTTGATGTTTAAACCAAAGAGGAAGCGAATTTTAAACAAAATTGTTAAATTTGCAACCAGAGACTTGGGATTTCAGTTAAATAATTGACTTCTTCATAACAAAATAGTTAAATTTTTAGCTGAATAGTTGAATTTTTAACTTAGCAGTTCAATTATCAACCCAAACAGATACATTTTCAGCTAATAATATAAGTATAATATAATATTTCAAATAAAAAATATTTTTATTTTAAATTAAAAATAGTTGAATTCAACCAAAAAGACGAATTTTAAATAAATATTTAAATTTACAATCAAGAAAGATTTCTGTTAAATTTTTAACACCAAAATATAAACTTTCAACAAAAACCTTCATTTTCAAAATTTCCTTATTTTTCGCTGCCCAATTTTCATTTTCCGTGACCATTAGAATTCGAAGAGAAAAATCTTAACCATGTAACATTTGACAGTAATTGAAACTGCCTGTTATAGAAATTCCCTGACTGTTACAAGATTTTTTGCAAATGCCCCGACTGTTTCCTAACTTTCCCTGTCCGAAAATATTTCCGGACTTCGATGCCTTTTAAAAATGTTCAAAACAATAAAGTAAATAGATAAAAAGATTATTTTTAATTTTCGTTAAAATCATGTCTTGACTATTCTCGGAATTTTCTGCCCAATTTCGTGAATACTGAACTAAACATACTCGTGTTTTACTGCTTGTTGTTTATTCATCAGTAATATCATTCGTTCCGTATTACAGTAATTTTTTATTTACTAATAATTTTATAAAATAAATTCTAATTAAAATTGATGGAACATTTTCAGTGGTGAATGATGTTGGTGTAGATTTCGTGCAAGATAGTTTTGCCCTCTAAAATACAATGCGGTGATAAAGCTGAATCATTCAGTAGATACGTGCGATTTTGGTCAGACTTTGATGTACAGAGCATGCATTCAGTGTGCAGAATCACTGCCACGCAAATTAGGATGAAGAGAGGACGAAGTTCGTGACCTCTTGTGCATGAAACCAACGAACATCGTGATCATGCGTATGTCGAATACATCGTTGTCAACTGTCCCACTAACCAAAATTATCCCTGCATATTGTGCAATTTATATCTATTATCCGGTCTACTTGCCTGATACTTGTTATACAAAACACATTTAAATAATCCTGTACAACTACTGAGAAAAATCTAAAATCCATGAAAATATGTGAATATTGTGATCAAGTATGACCAATCCATATGTTTCTACTTGAAATTTGCTTTTCCTGCAAATGTCTTTAATAACTTTCGCATTCTCCTTTCAAAACGTTAAGTCTAATGTAAATAGGTTAAATCGATTAAAATTTACTCAAATCCTTTTTTTTATGTTAGGAATGTATCAACCTGTTTAATTTTTGGACCAATCCGTATATTTCTACTCAACAATTTTGGGATGCTTGATCAAAACTTTTGTATTGCACTTACAGAACATTTGAGGCCTGATCAAACTGTGTTTACTCTACTTAACTAATTTTTTATACCAAGCCTGTATAGAATTTTTGAATTGGCTGATCAATCCGTCTATTTCTACTTAAAAGTTTCTACGAAAATGGCTTTTAATAACTTTCGTATTTGACCTTCAGAATATTATACTTTTGAACAAGAAAATGAAATTCTACTTGAAATACACTAAAATCTTTTTCTCATATAAGGACTGTATCGAACTGTTAAATGGCGTATAAAAACGTTCGTGCTACACTTTCAGAACAGTACATGTCTAATCAAACTGGGTTTACTCTACTAAAATACTTTTTTATTAAGCCCTTATCGTATTTTTAAATTGTCTGTCCAATCTGTATCTTTCTACTTAAAAGCTTCTACGGAAATAACTTTTCATAACTTTCGTGTTCCACTGTCAGAACATTATATTTCTGACCAAAATATTGAAATTCTACTCGAAATACATACAAATCCTTTTTTCGTATTAGGACTGTTTCAAACTATTAAATTGTCTGACAAATCCGTATATTTCTAATTAAAATTCTTTTTCCGGCCTGGTATTATCAAGATTTTCGTAGTTCACTTTTAGAACATTATGTGTCCGGCCAAACTGGTTCTACTCTACTTAAAAAACTCACATCTTTTCTCTATTTAGAGTCTGTTACATTTTTTTATTTTTGGCCGAACATTTTTTAAAATGTTAATGAATATTTCTCTTTTCAACAATGCCTTTTTACAAGCTTTAGTATTCCACTTTCAGAAATTTCCACGTCTGAACAAGCTGGCTTGATTTGACTTGAAATACACTTAAATATTTTTTATATTGAGACTTAAATTATCTCAATTCAGTTGTCAATAATTCCGAAGAAAAGTGGAGAATTAGGCTGCGTAGCTACTTTAAAGTGGAATGATATGAACGAAAAAAAAACAATTCGGTTGAAAGCAAAAGCGCTAGCTATTAGCGGTAAGTAGATCATTTTATTTTACATTGTCCTATATAATTACATTTTTTTCGCAATAATGGCTTGAAATCTAACTTATTTGGATTCAATTCAACCAAAAAATACTTTGTATACATATTACTACATAATTAGTTACTTATTTTCTATGCAAAACCCTTCAAAGATAATTTTATTTCGATAAACTTCCATTACTTATTTACAAAATATACAAAATTTGGTAAAAATAATTAATGATGTTTTCATTTCAATAGCACAATAAATAATATTGACAATATTTAAATTGTTACAACTTATTTTATTAAAATTTTTTCAAATATTCCGCGATTTAAATTTTCTTTAATCGAATTTATTTTCAAAATTGTACCCTATAATGTCATTAATTTTTCCTTATTCGATGCTAAAACTATTCAACTTTATTCTTTAGGCGACCGAATCCATTTCAAATCAGGCAGGGTTCTACACTTGAAATCGCAGAATCTCTCGGGACGAAATATGATGTTTTTCAGAGGAAATTAGGCGATACGTATTTTTCCGATTTGCAAAAAAAAAAATCCTAAAAAGTTATGCGTATTTGAACCTTGTACTTTGTTTTTACTTTTTTTTTACTTTTTTTTTTACTTTTTTTTTACTTTTTTTACCTAATTGACATATTTATTATTTTCTTTTTGATTCCAATTTTTTTCTCAAAAAACCACCTTTATTTGTTTTCCAATTTTTTCTAACTTTTACTTTGATAATGAAGATATCTTGTAAGTTTGATGCTTGCTAAATGAGTTCTGTATCCGTGATATCTTTCACAGTTTACGGGAAAAATTAAAAAATTACATTTTAAGAAAAAAAATTCTCCCGACCTCAAAAATGGTTTAGCTGGCATGATGCTGATGAGATGCCTTTCTTCTATGAGTAGAAACTTTTCACAATTTTTTGGAAGAATAAAAACAGTTTGGTTTTTCAGAAAACGTATTTTTTTCATGTTTTCAAAATTTGAAAAAACAAATAGAAAACATTTTCTGGAAAACTCCACTCTGTTAGCAAGAAGGATTTGATTGCAAATATCTCCAAGATTGCTGCAAACAAAAGAAAATATACAAACCAGCGCAAAGATTTGAAAAATAGTTCTAAAGAATCCAGATGTAAAAAATCTTGAAAGAAGGTATCAGAAACACAAAAAGAAACGTCAGAAGAAAAAGGTAAGAGAGATAAAAATCTTTTATATTGAGTTTTTTCTGTACCACACAAAAATTAACTTCAAATCAATTACCTTAGATTCTGAGAAAGCAGATTTTCCTTTCACGTATATATCATCGAAAAATGAACCTTTATAATGAATATCGACTTAAAAAATATGTAAAAATACACGATATTTTTGAGCCGTCGTGGTAAAAAATTAACATAATTTTGATTTACGATTCTATAAAAGTTTACTATATGTTATTAAAACAAAAAAATTAAATAGGGCAATGGCACCAATTTTTCGATGTTAAAATTCTTTCAATTTTCACTATTCTGTTATCCAGATTTCATTCTTATTCTATAATTTTTATTTTGAATACAACACAGTAACATTTTAAGTTGACGGGGCCTTCACCCTACTTAATTTCGTTACTTAGTAATATTGTAGTAATAATTATTTCCTTAAGATTATTATAAATTCATTATTTTCCAAAAATATAAAAATGTATGAACGTATTCTACGTATATCTGATGGAACAATGAAAATAATTAATAATTTCATATTTATATAGGTTCAAAGGCTAAGAACCAAGTTTAGTATTTTAAAAGATTATAATACAAAAATTATAAGGAAAAAAGGATGTATAACTCATCAGCGAAAGGAATATAAACGTGCACGAAAAAAATATTAATTGACGAAAGATTAACAAAAGTTGAGTGAAACGAGGACACTGTGACATTGTGTACATATTTTATAACCTTTTGCATCTTCATTTAAGAACAAATAGCAACTTTCATTTTAAGTTGCGTAAAACTTAGGATTTGTTGACGAATAAAAAAACCAAAATTTTTTGTATATTCATTTATCCAATACAAGAAATTGCTGTTGAATGGTTATGCAAAATAACTTAAAACTATCTGTGAATTCGACTTCGAGTGTGTCCACTTTGTTTGTATTTATAATTATATGGTTCTTATTTCACGAGCACTTTGGTTCCCGTCGGCAAACGTATTTGCTTCCTCATAGAGGAAGCATTAGTTATTTTTTTCAATAATAGACAAACTAAAGTCTTTATTTTGATCAATTTAAAAATAGAGATTTAGAAAAAATACAAAACTACAAAATAATACAAACAATTTTTTAAATACAAAGACTTTTGAATTCGAAATGATAATTTTTCGAGCTGGAAAAGGGAAGGGGAAAGTTCTGTCGCACCCTATCCCTTTGCCAGCTTTATATATATATTTTTTTAAATTGTCAGAATTATTCTATTTGAAAATTTATGATAAAAAAATCTTTTCTATTCATGCGTCGTCAACTTTGAATTATGTCGATGAAAAAAGTTTTTCTGTTAGTAACAGATGATTCATATATTATAAATGAGCATAACTTCCTTGATCTTCAATAAAGTGTATTAATACTATAGATCAATCGATTTTCCTCGAATCAAGGAATCTTTTCCGTTCTTGCATCAATTGTAAATTATGTTAGTGCGAAAAAGTTTTACTATAAAAAATCGTGTTTTCAAATATAATGCATTACCATAGCTTCCTTACTCTTCAATAAAATGTATCAAAGTTATAGATCAATCGATTCGTTTTGAATCAACACAACTTTTCTATTCTCGCATCAACTTTAAGGGGTCATTCTACTATCTCACTTTTGAAAAATCGTTTTTTTTTTCTTTACATTTTTCGATAGGTTATATATTCAGAAATATCTTATCAAAATTTCACACAGAAATTCGGAGTCTTTCTATACTTTTGAGAGCTTGGAGCAAAAGCGCGTAGAGAGCTGAGTGCTTGCAAACATCGTAGCGTTGTTTCATTTTGTGCAGTTTCGTTTAATGAAAATGTTAGATATAAAGTGAAAAAGATTATCAAATCAGGAGGATTCATTCAAACAAGCAGAAGGAATATTATATGGAGCAGGGATCGCTGATTAAGTGTAAGTAACTTTTTCTCGAAATTTCTATGTTCCGAAAACTTTAAACGCGTTTTTCTCGAAACAACGTTTTTGCGCTCTGCGCGCACGATTTCTCAAAAAGTTTTCAAACGATTACTTTCGAATTTTTTGCGTTTATTCTTAATATAAATATCTACAGAGTGACGAAGCAGTTTTAAAATTTTTTAATTTTATCATAGGTAAATTAACAAAAAAAGAGCATAAAAAACAAATTTTTGGAAATTTTTTGTTTAAACTGCCGCCATTTTGTTATTTTGCAAAATAAAAAAAATCCGCTTTGTCACTCCAGAGCTATGATCATACTAATGAAGGCAATTTCTGATCTAATCGTTTCAGATGATGCTTACTGGAGATATCGTGCGGGCAGTGGACATGCCTTTTTTTTTGAGACACTTGGTTTATTGTTAAATAATTCCTAAACTAAATAATAATTTTATGTGAAAAGATTGTTTTTGTGAAAATTGAGACATCATAAATAAACGCTGAAAATTCTATTCAATGATATAAAGTGGTTGTTGAGAAAAACATTCTGGAAAATCACCTTTTTTCTGCCGAGATAGTAGAACGACCCCTTAAATTATGAGAATGAGAACATTTTTAGTATAAAAATCGATTTTAAAAATATATAAATTACCATAACTTCCCTCCTCTTTGATAAAATGTATTAATATTGTAGGTCAATCGATTCGTCTCGAACCAACGAATCTTTTACATTCTTGCATCAACTTTGAATTATATTGAAGAAAAAAGTTTTACTATAAAAAACCGTATTTTCAAATATTATGCATTATCATAGCTTCCTCACTCATTAATAAAATGTATTAATATTATAGATCAATCAATTCGTCTCGAATCAACACATATTTTCTGTTCTTGCATCAACTTTGAATTATGTCAATGAAAAAAGTTTTACTATAAAAAACCGATTTTCAAAATATATAAATTACCATAACTTCCCTACGCTTCAATAAAATATATTAATATTATAGGTCAATCGATTCGTCTCGAAGCAAGGAATCTTTTATATTCTTGCATCAACTTTGAATTATATTGAAGAAAAAAGTTTTACTTTAAAAAACCGTATTTTCAAATATTATGCATTAACATAGCTTCCTTAATCTTCAATAAAATGTATTAATATTATAGGTCAATCGATTCGTCTGGAACCAAGGAATCTTTTATATTCTTGCATCAACTTAGAATTATGTCAATGAAAAAAGTTTTACTATAAAAAACCGATTTTTGAAATATTATTAAGTGCTAAAAAAATGCAACAAATATTTTTCAAAATCCTTCGGTCAGTTTCAAGATATTAGTCGGGATAATAAGCCCTCCAAATTTCATCAATTTATCTGCAACTGTTTTCAAGTTATCTTGTTCACAAAAAAGTGTGACATTCACACATCCACACATCCACACGCACACACATCCGGACAATTGCTTAGAACATTGTATTAGACATTTCTAAATTGGGGAAGGTTCAATTAAATGAATTTAAAAATTTTGAAAAATGTTCCCATTACAAAACTTCCTCTATGAGGAAGCAATATTGCACAAATGTCGCTATGTTTTCGTCTTACTCTACTTTTTTTAATCTTTCGTCAAATAATTTTATTTTGTGCGGGAAGGTAGAATGTGGAGTATTAGAGTAGAAGAAAAAACTGAGCCCCTATTTTGACGCTCCAAGTGGAAGATTTGGAAATTTGTGCCCATTAGAGCGCCAAAGTAGGGGCAAAAATTGCATTGGAATAGCCTCTACTTTAAAACCTTAGCCCCTACAAATAACAGCGTGAAGAGCGTCAAAGTAGGGCCTATATTTCCACTCGGGATTCTTCAAGAAAAAAGCTCACCTACAATGAGTTATTTAATTGATATGGTTAAGATAATCACAAAATAAAATTTGCATAAAAAGAACTTTCGTAGATTCCTATTATCATATCCATAATAATAATGATCCACGAATTTCTCTGGGCAGAATGAAGTCTACCTAGGTACTCGGCGTGCTTGTCTGAAGCGGAATCGAATCGAACCGCCACTAAAGTCGAACCGAGTTATCGGCGGAAAACGTGTCGAACCAGAATCGTGTTGAAGTTTTCAACTCACGTTCGACAGTCCGTTCAAACTCAACGGCGACACTAGTTCAGTTTTATAAGGCGGAAACCTACTAAAGTTGGCGAACAACTGGCGGAACGGATATTATTTTTATTCCAATCCGCTGTTACCACTAATACAACTCTTATTTTATCAAAGAAAAGTGCTGAAAGTTGATTTTATCCGTTCAAAGTAAAAGAATGTAAAATATTTATTCTAATAATTTAATACCTATTTTAATTTAATATTATCTTATATAAAATTAAATTTTTTTAATATAATTTCAATTATCTTGTTTCATGTTTAAATTTTAAAGTATTAATTATTATTTTATATTATTATATACTATAATAAAATTAATTAATATATATATATATATACTGTATTATAATAATAACTTGAAAATTTTCCACTTGGAGCGTCAAAATAGGGGCTCAGTTTTTGCTTCTACTCTAATACTCCACATTCTACCTTCCCGCACAAAATAAAATTATTTGACGAAAGATTAAAAGAAGTAGAGTAAGACGAAAACATAGTTGAGATAAATATAATAGTATTATTATATAATTATATAATAATTTAAATTATTTGAAATTATAATAAATATAAAAAATTATTTAAATTATTATTGGATATTAATGGATAAAATTTATTATATATATAATATAAATGATGAATTTAATAGTAAATAGTGTAAATTCCTTTCATTCTTCATAGGGTTGCCACAACCGATTGAAATAACTTTTGTTTCAATATCGTGGTTTCTGTTAATAGAATGAGGTTGAATTATTCAGAAGTTGATTTTAAACGAGAATTCAGTAAAACATATAACAAATATGAGGCCGTCCAAAAACCATGTCACACTGCTAGGGGGGGGGGGGGGGGCTTAAACCAGAATGTGACTTGAAACTCCGACACCTAATTTTCTCTTTACTAGATTTCTAAAGAATTTCTCTTTTTCTCTGTTTTCAAGAAATTTTTCCTTTTTATCGTTTTTTGCTTGAATGCAGCCTCTAATAATAGAACACAGTAACAAAATGCAAGTAATTTGCGTTGAAAGTTAATCTTCTTTCGCGTAAGAGTCTACTACTGAATTTTTGATTCAGAATTTAACTCTTTAGTTTGAAAATTACACGCTTACGTTGGAGATTTAACTTTTTTTTAAAATAATTTTCTTAACTGAAAATTCAGCTTATTCATTTTTGGCTAAAAAATTATAGCTTTTATTTTAAAATTTAGCCGTCGAATTTTTTATTGATGATTCACATTTTTTTGTTGAAAATGCAACTACTTGGTTCAAACGTTGAACTATTTTGTTAAAAATTGATTTTATTGGTTGAAGATTGAACTATT
>CAKNYM010053095.1:709563-749192 GCA_932195095.1 Andricus curvator
CATTCCTAAAGAATTCCTCTTTTTCTCTGCTTTCAAGAAAGTTTTCCCTTTTATCGTTTTTTGCTTGAATGCAAGCTCTAATAATAGAACACAGTAAGAAAATGCAACTAATTAGCGTTGAAAGTTAATCTTCTTTCAAGTAAGAGTCTACTATTAAATTTTTGATTCAGAATGTAACTCTTTTTTTTGAAAATTACACACTTACGCTGAAGATTTAACTTTTTCAAAAATAATTTTCTTAACTGAAAATTCAACTTATTCATTTTTGGCTAAAAACTGATAGCTTTTATTTTAAAATTCAGCTATCGAATTTTTTATTGATAATTCACATATTTTTGTTGAAAATTGAACTACTTGGTTAAAAGTTAAACTATTTTGTTAAAAATTGATTTTATTGGTTGAAGATTGAACTATTTTCTTGAAAATTAGTTTTTGTTTTGTTATGGTTAAAAATTAATTTTCTCTTTACTACATTCCTAAAGAATTCCTCTTTTTCTCTGCTTTCAAGAAAGTTTTCCTTTTTATCGTTTTTTGCTTGAATGCAAGCTCTAATAACAGAACACAGTAAGAAAATGCAACTAATTTGCGTTGAAAGTTAATGTTCTTTCACGGAAGATTCTACTATTAAATTTTTGATTCAGAATTTAACTCTTTTATTTGTAAATTACACACTTACGTTGAAGATTTAACTTTTTTCTAAATAATTTTCTTAACTGAAAATTCAACTTATTCATTTTTGGCTAAAAACTGTTAGTTTTTAGTGTAAAATTCAGCTATTGAATTTTTTATTAATAATTCACATATTTTGGTTGAAAGTTAAACTATTTTGTTAAAAATTGATTTTATTGGTTACAGATTGAACTATTTTCTTGAAAATTAGTTCTTGTTATGGTTAAAAATCAATTTTTTTTACTGAAAATTCAAATAATATATTTTTGAATCAAAAGTCAATGTTTTTATTTGAAAATTCAACTATTAAATGTTTTATTATGTGTTCTGGTTATAAATCCAACTTGAAAATTTATCTCTTTTAGTTGAAAATTCAACAATTTGGTTGAAAATTGATGACATTTTTTTGTAAATTCCTATTTTCTCGAAGAAAATAAATCTTCTTGATATTAAATTCAACTTATTGATTAGGAGTTGAACTTCTTTGTTCAAAATTTATTTTATTGGCAGAAGATTTATCTTTTTAGTTGAAAATCAATCGTTCTTAGTTTAGAATTCAAACATTGGATTGAAAATTCCATTTTATTCATGAAAATTGGTCTTTTTGGGTTAAAAACTGTATTATTTTTATAGAAAATTAAACTATTTTATTAAAAACTCACTTATCGTTTACAAATTCATATTATTGGTTTAAGAATTCATTTATTTTGATATAAATTTTATGTTTTTTTATTAAAAATGCACACGTTTGGTTGAAAATTAATCTTTTTGGTTACAATTCAAATATTGTGTGGAGAATTCATCTTTTCGGTTAAATTCGACTGTTTTTGTTGAAAATTATAGTATTGTTCTTATGAAATATCAACTATTACATTTTTTATTAGAAATTAAACTTTTTTTTTATATAAAATTCAACTACTTGACTGACAGTTGAACTTTTCGTTAAAAACGCATCTTTTAAAGATTTTAGTCGAAAATTCAACTGGTATTTCTGAAATATCGTCTTTTTGGATTGAAAATTCATCTTTTCGGTAGAAAAGTTCTTAATTGGAAATTCGAGAGTCTTTTGAAAAAATCGTTTTTCTGGCTTCAAGCAAAATTTAACTGTTTATGGTTGAAGTTAATTCTTTTTTATTTGAAAATTTGACAATTTGGTAGAAAATTCAGCTTCAAAGGCTGAAAATTCAAATATTTGGTTAAAAATTCATGCCTCTTTCTGGAAACTTCAACTATTTTGTTATAAATTCAACTGCGTTTGGTTTACAATTTTTTTTGCTTGCTGAAAATTCAATTATCCGGGTTGAAAAATCATGGTTCTTGTTTGATAATTCATCTTGTTGGGTTTAAGAGTCAACTCTTTTGTTGAAAATGTCACATATTTCGGATTAAATATTTATTTTTGCGACCATGCCTTATACAAACTTTCGTATTCCACTTTCAGAACATTCCATGTCTGACCAAACTGGTGTAACTCTACTTAAAATACATCTAAATCTTTTTCATATTGAGACTATATTAAACTTCATAATTGCGAAAAAATAATCCTTTCATGTAATATGGTACGTGAGTATTAATTTTATTAAAAAGAATTGATTTCCGTATTATTCCAGTATTGCCGTGAGAAATTACCCTATTTCCCCTATTTTGAGAGCATTTTTGGCTGTAAAGTTTATTGAAACATTATGTTTGCATGTTTTTCATTTTAGACGTTTACAAAACGAAATCATAGAGGAAATTTTGATTTAATAAGGTTGTGGGGGTACTCGTATTTATGACATCACCCTGCGAAGCTCAAACTTTCTGTGATGATGTGTGACAAAGAAGGGGAAGAGTTGAAAAAGTATTCAAAATAGCGTGCCGTACTTTTTGAACGGCCCCTATGTAACTTCAATTTAAATAATGTGAGCTTTGCTCCGACATGAAAATTTACAGTGCATTAAGCACCCTATTTAGAGTCTGGTTGTATTAATACAAACAGCACCATTATGTGTTCGAATGATCCATGAAATATGGACCAGAACAAAAACGAATATTCGCGAAACTACCATCACGAAAAATCTCTATAACGGCGTTAAATCTGTTGACATCGGTTCGTGTAATCGTTTCCCTGGCAGAGGCAGTCGTTGTCGATGCTTTTCTCCTTGAATTCATGCATCTCGTTAATGCTAGTCGCGTACCAGCTTGAAGATAATTGCTTTCGCAGATGACAGAGGAGAAAATTACCCGCATTATTACAAGAGTGTGGATAGGTGTGGATGGTGCTTTAAAAGCGGAAATTGGATAAAATAGGGGAAAATGGTGTTATCTTACGAAACCGCTTATCCCAATATGCCTATTAATGTGTAATAACTTTTAGAAGATTCTGGAACTTTTGGAATTTGATTTTCTTCAGAATTCATTTACAGAGAAAATAATTTTTTTTTCGCTAGGGACCATCCATTAATGACGTAAAACATATTTTGCTCATTGCTCTTTGCACTTTTTGACCTTTTTGCCCTTTGCTGCCCGTTAGAAAATGTATTTGCTTCCTCACAGAGGAAGCATTAGTTATTTCTTTCAACAATGGACAAACCAAAGTCTTTATTGTGATCTATTTAAAAATAAAAATTTACAAAAAATACGAAATTACAAAAATATACAAGAAATTTTTTAAATGCAAAGACAAATCAGCCAAATCAAATTTTGTATTTAAAATGATAATTATTCAAGCTGGAAAAGGAAGGGAAAAGTTTTGTCGCACCCTATCCCTTTCCCAGCTGTATGATTTTTTTTCAAAAATTGACAGAAATATTCTATTTGAAAATTTATGATCAAAAAATCTTTTCTATTCATGCGTCAACTTTGAATCGTGTCGATGGTAAAAGTTTTTCTGTTAGAACTAGATGACTCAAATATTATAAATGAGCATAACTTCCTTAAGCTTCAATAAAGTGTATTAATATTATAGATCAATCGATTTTCCTTAAATGAAGGAATCTTTTCCGTTCTTGCATCAATTGTAAATTATGTTAGTGAAAAAAGTTTTACTATGAAAAAACCGTGTTTTCAAATATTATGCATTACCATAACTTCCTTAATGTTCAATAAAATGTACCGATATTATAAGCTGATCAATTCATCTCGAATCAACACATCTTTTCTATTCTCACATCAACTTTAAATCATGAGAATGAGAAAATTTTTGCCATAAAAATCGATTTTAAAAAATAAATTACCATAACTTCCTTACTCTTTGATTAAATATATTAATATAGGTCAATTGATTTGTTTCGAACCGAGGAATCTTTTCTATTTTCGCATCAACTTGGAATTATAAGAATGAATAAATTTTTACAATGAAAATCGATTTTAAATATAATATAAATTACGATAAAATCCTTACTCTTCAATAAAATGTATCAATATTAGGTCAATCGATTCGTCTCGAACCAAGAAATCTTTTATATTCTTGCATCAACTTTGAATTATGTTAATGAAAAAAGTTTCACCATGAAAAACCGATTTTCAAAATATATAAATTACCATAACTTCCGCACTCTTCAATAAAATGTATAAATATTGTAGGCCAATCGCATCAAATTTAAATTATGAGAATGAGGAAATTTTCAGTATAAAAATCGATTTTAAAAATATATAACTTACCATAACTTCCCTACTCTTCAATAAAATGTATTAATATCGTAGGTCCATCGATTTTTCTCGAACCAAGGAATCTTTTATATTCTTGCATCAACTTGGAATTATATTGAAGAAAAAATTTTTACTATAAAAACCGTATTTTCAAATATTATACATTACCATAACTTCCTTAGTGTTCAATAAAATGTACCGATATTATAAGCTGATCAATTCGTCTCGAATCAACACATCTTTTCTATTCTCACATCAACTTTAAATCATGAGAATGAGAAAATTTTTGCCATAAAAATCGATTTTAAAAATATATAAATTACCATAACTTCCTTACTCTTTGATTAAATGTATTAATATAGGTCAATTGATTTGTTTCGAACTAAGGACTCTTTTATATTTTCGCATGAACTTTAAATTATAAGAATGAATAAATTTTTACAAATGAAAATCGATTTTAAATATAATATAAATGACGATAAAATCCTTACTCTTCAATAAAATGTATCAATATTAGGTCAATCGATTCGTGTCGAACCAAGGAATCTTTTATATTCTTGCATCAACTTGGAATTATATTGAAGAAAAAAGTTTTACTATAAAAACCGTATTTTCAAATATTATGCATTACTATAGCTTCCTTACTGTTCAATAAAATGTACGGATATTATAAGTTGATCAATTCGTCTCGAATCAACACATCTTTTCTATTCTCACATCAACTTCAAATTATGTTAATGAAAAAAAGTTTTACTATAAAAAACCGATTTTCAAAATATATAAACTATTATAACTCTCCTACGCTTTAATAAAATATATTAACATTATAGGTCAATCGATTCGTCTCGAACAAAGAAATCTTTTATTTTAGTGGGGAAAATAAGCCCTCCAAATTTTATAAATTTATCTGCAACCGTTTTCAAGTTATCGTGTTCAGAAAAAAGTGTGACATCCACACATCCACACACACATCCAGACAATTGCTTAGAGCATTGTATTAGACATTTTTAAATTTAGGAAGGTTTAATTAAATGAATTTAAAAATTTTGGAAAATTTTACCATTCCAAAGCTTCCTCTATGAGGAAGCAAAAAGACAAATTTACAAAACAAATGAAAAATATCATTGCCTTGTCCACTGTATATTATATATGTATATAACTCTTTCACCTGGGACATACAACAAAGGAAATTTACACTCCTCGAAAATAATATATATAAAAAACAGGGTCATCTAGTGTAAAAATATTCATGAAAAACTTCATATTTTACATTTTTTTTAGTTACTAGTACATACCTCTAATTATCCAACATTGACTATGCATTTTTTTTATATTTTACGACCAAGTTTATATTTTTAGGAACACTTTAGGAGATCGACATCATTTGCCTAAGGTTAAAGATATTTTTACTGCCTCCGTAATTTCTCGTGAAATCTAAAAAATTATATCATTAAATCCAAGGTTGTATCAGTAGATAATGCAAATCCGAAAGAAATGAAAAAATATATAATGATTTTAGGGGTAGTAGTACTTCAAACAATTGTGACAAAGCTTTGTTTTTCTAAATATTTTTTTTTAATACCCTAAAATCTTTGAAGTCTTTGGAAAAACCTTTGAATGTTTGAAAATTTCTTCAAATCTTTGAAATCCTTTGAAATCTCTCAATTCGTCTACATAAATTTTGTTAAAGTTACATTAATATTTTTATATTAATATCGTTATTGATATTTCTTCAAATCCTTTATAATACCAAAAATATTTCGAATCCTTTCAAGTCTTTTGAAATCCGCAGAAATCTTTTAAATCTCTTGAAAAATACTTTGAGTCTTTTGAAATACCATAAAATCTTATAAAATCCCTTGGAACTTGATAAGGTTTTTAAAAACTTCTTGGAATCATTTAAAATGCCCTACAATCTTTCAAATCCTTTGAATTTTCTTCAAATTCTTAAAATCTACTGAAATTTGCTGGAATATTTTAAAATATCTCTAAATTTTCCAACTCATTAAAATCTTTTAAATTTCGGAAAATCCTTAAAAATACCTTGAAATCCCGTGAAGTTACATAAAAATCTGATTATATTCCTTGATTGATATTCCTTGTAATCCCTTGCAATATTACTGAAATCTTCCGAAATCTTATGAAACTCGTCAAACTCCCTTAAAAATACATTGCAATCATTTTAAATATCCTGAAACCTTATACATAGGTCCTGTAACATCCTTCTGAATCGTCTTGGATTTGGACTTCGAAATTTTATTAAAATATCATAAAATCCCTTGAAACTCCGTGAAATTACATAAAGGCTTAAGATATTTCTTGAAATCCCATTAAATATTTGAAGTTCTATCAAATCCTTTGAGATACAGGAAAATTCATTAAAATAACTTGCTAAAAGTCTTTAAAATCATTTGCGATTACTGAAATCCTCGAAGATCTAATAAAATGTTGAATGATTTTGTGGGTAGTAGTTTATTTATTATTTTTTTTTTCAAGAATGATGGAGAATAAAGAAAAATACTAATATAATATTATATACTATAATATACTATAGTGTAATACTGCTATAATTTTTATCACATGGATTTCCTCTATGTGACCCCCCCCCCCCCCCTCCCCAATTCTGTTACGTAATTTATGGATGGCCCCTTATGGAACGAACTAGAATATTTTCCAATTATTTGCCAGGAAAACTGATACCGCCCTGAAATTTGAAAGTTTCCTGGGATCGTAACAAATATACTTGATTGTTATTGATTAATGAAGGTCGAAGGGCATTTTAAAATTCTGGAGGATCATTAAATATCACAAATAGAGTACACTGAAAATCACATCCATTGCAATGAAAACGATTGTAGAGATTTAGCTTTTTTCTACGATTGCATCATATCGGAAACATTACCATCGTAACTTTAGGAGTTTTCTACATTTGTTTAAAGTAGAGGATACAATTTTGCTGTAAAAATAAAATTTTCTTTTTGGCTTTCGAATTTTGTTTCACATTAAAAGATGATGATTCATTCTTTTTAAACAAAAAATTCAGTAAGACTCACTCAACACTAAGATTCAACATTCCCAATGGAACATATTAAGTAGTTTTCAATCAGAAAAATAAAAAAATTGAGAGAAGGAATTATAATAATGAATACGGAATGAAGCGAAAAATATTCAGGTCTGAATCCAGTGAAGTCTTTACCTCTTGAAATCAATAAGATGTGGAATACCTCACAAATTTTTATTACCAGAAAGATTGTTTTGTGTTTCACAAACTCAAAAAATAACTGGTATTGGGACTAGTGGAAATGTACTTTCACAATAATATATGTACACTAAATTAATGTAAAGAAAAACAATATAAAGTTCTACCTTTTTGTCAAAATTTGTTTGAAATTTTGTATTTGCGTCCAAATAATATCTAGAAATTGTAGTTTCCCGCAGACATTTTTTCATTGTTCTTTTAAGAAATGTTTTACATCACGAAAGATTCTTATCTCAATTTATTTTTAAAATACATTTTTCCATCACGGAGTTGATACAAAATCCTAACTTAAAAATACCTTGACTGTACATACATTTTTCCTGAACAATTTTTCATTCTTCCTGATCGTTAAAATTTTTTCAAGTATAAAAACCACCTTGCATGTACGAGATGAATAATGTTGACGCAAAAAAACAATTTGTTTCTAAATTTCTTGATTTTTCCACCAAAAGGATGAATATTCAACTGAGTTGATTAATTTTCTGACAAGGAAGGCAAATTTTCGACAAAATACGCGAAGTTTCGTCTAATAAAATCAATTCGAAATTAAAAAAGGTATTTTTAACCGAAAAACGAATTGTGAAACAAATACTTACATTTTCAACCAAATAGATAAATGTTCAACCAACAAGCTAAATTTTCTACAGAAATGACAATTTTTGAATAAAATATATGAATTTTCAAATAAAAATAATAAATTTTCTTCCAAAAATAGAATGATTAAATTTTTAGTTAAAAAAATAAAGTTATAACAAAAAAAGACGAATTTTCAACAAAATAGTGAAATGTTTTACGATAGAAATGAATGTTATTTACTATTTGAAAATGTAATGTACAATAAAAAGTCCTTAAATACTTATAAATAATAACTTAAGAACGATTTGTATCAATAAATATTGTTCATTAACCTTCAAGCTTTGATTCTAATGTATAATCATGCCACAAAAATATTTCATTAAGGTCAAGTTCATCAAGATTATCTACTGTAAGTCATTATGTACTGAAGGGTGATTTCCCCTAAGTTAAATTTCAACCCAAAAGATACAGTTTCTACGGAAAGAATGCATTTTTGACAAAATACTGAATTTTTAACCAAATAGTTTAAATTTCTAGAAAAAAATGAATTTTCATCCGAGAAGATAAATATTCTAAAAAAAATGGAATAGTTATATTTTCAGTTAAAAATTCAATAAATAACAGAAAAAAACGAACGTTTAACAAAGTAGTTATACCTTCAACCAAAGAAATAAATTTTCATCAAAATAGTGAAATTTTTTACGATAGAAATGAATGTTATCTACTATTTGAAAATGTAATGTACAATAAAAAGTCCCTAAATATTTATAAATAATAACTAAAGAACGCTTTGTATCAATAAATATTGTTCATTAACCTTCAAGCTTTGATTCTAATGTATAAACATGCCACAAAAATGTTTCATTAAGGTCAAGTTAATCAAGATTATCTACTGTAAGTTATTATGTACTGAAGGGTGATTTCCCCTAAGTAAAATTTCAACCAAAAAGATATATTTTCTACGGAAAGAATGCATTTTTGACAAAATAATGAATTTTTAAGCAAATAGGTTAAATTTCTACAAAAAAAGAAATGCATTTTCAACCGAGAAGTTAAACAATCTAAAAAAATGGAATAGTTCTATTTTCAGTTAAAAATTCAATAAATAACAGACAAAACGAACGTTCAACAAAGTAGTATACCTTCAACCAGAGAAATAAATTTCCAACAAAAAAGATTAAATTTTCAAAAGGAAGATTAATATTCTACCGCGAGAGACGAATTTCTAACAAAATATGCGAATCTTCAACAAAATAGTACAATTTTAAATTAAAGAAATTAATGTTTGACAAATAAAAAACTTTTTTTCAATCAAACATTTAAATCTTTGACTAAAATCTTTTTTTACCTATAATTTTAAATCATCAATCAATTATAAATAGTTGCATTTTCAACAACAACAAATTAATTTTCAAGAAAATTGTAATAGTTGAGATTTTAACTGAAAAGGCTAATTCTCGAACAAATAGTTGAATCCTCAAACAAAAAAGATTCATTTGGAACCAAACAGTTACATTTTTAACCAAACAAGATACAATTTATACCAAAAGAGTTGAAGTTTCAAGCAAAAAAGATTTTTCAGTCAAGAAAGGGAAAAATATTTTAACCCAATTGTTGAATTACCATAAAAAAAAGTTTTAAAAAAACAGTTACATTTTCAGCAAAGAAAGATTTTTTAGACAATAAAGAAACAACATCTCATCTAAAATGTTGAATTTTCATGCAAAAAGAAAAGGGTTTTTAACAAAAAATAATGACTTTTTATTAACATTGTTGTAAATTAAAAAAAAAGGTTACGTTTTGTGGATGACCTCTAAACTTCAAGTTCACTTTATTGAAAACTCCCTGTCTCTGTCTGGTATTTTCCAAAATTACCTAACTTTCCAGAATTCTTTAATTTTCAGCAACCAAGCACCAGGAAAAGAGAAGTTTATTTATTGGATGGCATATTAATATAAAATTTATTCAAAAAGTTTTCAAAGGTATTAAAAAGATTAATTGTTACATTACTTGAGATTTTATAGAGGTTCATTTTCTCTAAATTGTAGGGTTCTGTGAATCGATAGCGTGAATCATCTTCCAGTCAATATGAAAAGATTTATCTCTCAGATTCCTTACTTAAAAATATGGAGAAGTAGATTTTCATGAAATTTAGAAGTAGGCAGAGGATTCTTCCACTATTAATTCTAGGAATTCCATGTTTTTGGCGATGATATTGACTTTGCAGTAGAAGTGGAATATTCCATCGCAAAGTTTTGGCAGAACGACACTCGAAGGGTCGATTATATCCTTCTTACTTTACCCTCCTCTTTTCCATACTCGCTTCTTTTAAAATCCCTGATCTTCATGAAATTTTTATCTCGGTACTTTTAACGCTACTGCCAGCTGAATTAGTTAAAGCATCTATCGGAAAAAGGTTCTGAGATAGGACCAAACCATCTCACGGAGAAATACTCCTTTGGGTACAGGGAAAAATGTTTCGAAACTCTGCAATCTTCTCCAAAGATTATTTTTCAGAAAAAAAATGTTCAATCATTTTTATCATTATGAGTAGTAACTTACAAGAATAATTACAAAAAGCAATTTCGCCCAGAAATGTTCATCCTTCTCATTTAACCTTTCTAATTGTACAATAACGTACTAAGTTCTTGAATCCATTACTACGTTTAACGAAGAATTTCAAAAGTTCATCAAGAAAATTTCAATTCAGTTAAACTTCTTGTTTCAATCTTTGAAAAACTTCTTGTTCTTAGAGAGCGTGCGATTCTCCGGCGTTATGAAATTATCTGAACAGTTTAATTAAATTAATCACAGTCCTTTCTCTACCTCAAGAGTTAATTAATAACACTTCTTTTCTTAGGGCAATTCCTAGGTGGGTCACGTCAAAAAGTGAGAAGAAGAAACACGACTCACAAGAGGGTTGAGATAATTAAGGCAACTTATAGGAGCATGAATTCTGCTTCACGTTCACCCTTCCAACCGCGCACTGAATTCAACGAGTCTCCAGTGGCAGATAAAATCACGGCGAAGATGAGTGAAATACTCGTAAAAATTCTGTTACTATCTACTGAACTTTTGCACTAAAATATATTTGCCTACAAGAAATCAGCAAGATATACTGGGGGAGCAGTAACAGGAGAATTACCACTTCTTATCTCATAAAAAATATTTTCAATACAAGATAATCATTTTTCTTTCATTCGTTCAAAGTTCAGTCAAATGAGATACCATCCATGAATGACGTAACATATTTCTTGACAGATTTTCACTCCTCCACCCCCCCATGTAACAAGCCGTTATAAAATGTTTTAGACCGCCCCCCTTGTCTGTGTTACGTAATTTTTTAAAAATGTTTTCAGCCATCTGTTGATCAAGACAATTAGTCACTTAATACCAGAGAAATCTGAATTAACAAATGATTAGAAGTTCAACTATTTTATTTTGTTCATAAACTCTCTTTTTGCGGATTTAGGAATCCTTACACAACTATTACATGTATTCTTATAAACACGCCTTATGTACTATCTTACTACCTATTTGCTACATATCGTCCTAATTACTATTCTTACTACTAAGCGCTTGCGACCTTTCCCTGGGCTTCCGTTTCCCCTCACCATTATCAATCTCAAAATTGGATTCCATTTGGCAAAACTACTTCCTAATTCTCCTTTAGAAGTCATTTTTGGTTTTTTCCTAACCTGTGCTACTCATTTCATATCTCTCCTACTCCAATTTCAAATCTCCCATGTTAAACTCTTCTCTCTATCCATAACCTCCCGGGCACAAGCTTGTGCAATTCTGCTTCCCTCCCCTTTTCTTAGTTTCTCTTCAAAATTCCAGGCTCTTTTCAGTGGCCTCACAATCATTTTCTCTCGTCCCATTTCTTTCCTCCCATATAACTTGGACAGCTCCAACTCAGTTTCATGACCCATCTCAAAAATCTCTCATGCAGACTTTCCAATCTCTTATGCGCTTTCCATCCCCAAATTTCGACTCCATAACTTAAGACTGACTATACTAACACATCGAATATACACACTCTCATTCTTCAGTCGTCCTTGAACCTTCTTTTTCATCTCTTTTTCACCTGCAGCACGCATCCTCCTCTTGCTTCGAACCAAAATTATAGGTAGCAAAACTCCTTCATCAACTCTACCACCACGATATTAATCTTTAATTTGTATTTTACTCTTTGCTTTTTTATTAAACACGTCATCTTAGCCTTATTCACGTTCGCTGTTAGACCCTTTACACTCACATTCTCTACGAACACTCTCATCATTAGATTCAACCCTCCTTCATCATGCGATACTAGCACTACGTCATCTACCATATGCTACTGAATACACTTTGCCTGTTCCTCATGTTGTACTCCCTTTCCCTTTCTTCCCCATCTTCTCCTCTAAGTCCACCAAAAGAACACGAAATAAAAGTGGACTCAACGGGCACCCTTACCTGAGCCCCCTTCCTGTCCAGAATTTCTCCTTTCTTTTCTCCTACCTTCAACCTTATCTTAGTTTCGACAAATATTTATTTTATCCTCTCTATTGAACCTTCGTCTATTCCTCTCTCTTTCAGGGCTGCCCATAATATAATTAAAAGTTATTAACACGAAAAGAAAGAAAATGAAAATAATATGAAAATTACAAAGAAGGACTTATATATTCACCTCGGAAATTGATACGTATAAAATGCTGTGTCATCTAGTAAAAAATATCCTAAGAAACTTAATTTTTTACCATTTTTGGGGTTTTGTAGTCCCGGGCAGAATCCCTTATAGTTATGGTAGGGTGTACGTCCGTTCGCCTGTCGTACTTTTTTCTAAGCAGGGGAAGTAGGGGAAATAAGGGGCGGAGAAGTAGTGGGAATTATAGGAGGGGAAGTAAGCAAAATGAGGTGAGGAAGAAAGACGAAATTAGGGGAGGGAAAGTAGAAGAAATGCGAGTAGGAGAAGTAGGGAAAATGATGGTGATAGGATTAAGGGGAAGTAAGGGGAAATGATAAAAGAGGAAGTAGGAAAAATGAGTGGAGGAGTAGAGGGAATAAGAGAAGGGGAAGTAGAAAAAATAGGAGGAAGTAGGGGAAGTGAGAAAGAATATGCACAACAAAAGAGTTTAGTTTTGAAGATAAAAAGTTAAATGCTTAAGAATAAAGTTCATTTTCAAACCCGAGAAAATGAATTTTTAACAAAATAGTAATAACTTTCAACCAACTGGTCGAATTCTCAATCATGAAAGATTCAGCTTTAACCAAAAAGAGTTGGATGTTTAATCAAATAGTTGATTTTTCAAGCCAAAAGGTTGAATTTTTCAGAAAATAGTTGCATTTCCACATCCATAGCTAAATTTGAACCAATTTACCAAGAAAAATTAATTTTAAACCAAGCAAGACGAATTTTTCAGATGATAGTTGAATTTTCAACAGAAAAGTTTATGTTCAACCAAGAAAGATGAGTTTTCAATCGTAAAGGACAAACTTTCTATCCGAAAAGTCGAATTTTCTACGAAAACGTGAAATTTTCGACCAGAAAAGATGACGTTTTAACAAAATAGTAGGATTTTCCAAAAATAAGTAATTAAATTTTAAGCCAAATAGTAGAATTTTCTAGCAAAGAATAATAAACATCAACCAAAAACAATTGAATTTGCACATAAATAGTTGAATTTGAAATATGAAAGCTGAATCAATAAAAAATTAACAAATTTTAACAAAAAAGATTTTTTTTTAACCAAGAAATATGAATTTTCTATCGAAAAGAATGAATGTTCCACAAAACAGAAAAATTTTGAGCAAAAGAGATGAGTTTTTTATGAAATAGTAGAATTTTCAACATTATATGTATTTAATAATCCTAAATTGTTAATTTTCGAATATGTAAATATTTAATCGTGAAAATTCATTGAAATAAGGAGCGGCCATTTAAAATTCCTTGAAGATAAATTGAATTAAACTTACTCATCAAAGCTCCATAAAAGATTCAATTTCATTTATTTTCATTTGTTCTCCAAAGTTATCTAGAAATCCCTTAACATCAAACTTAAAATATTTAAAAATCCTAAAAAATTCTTCGAAATCCCTTACATGCACGGTGGGATATTTAATATACCACCTAGATTATCATCATATTTATAATATTTCAGGTTGTTTTTTCTCGATTTTGGTGATTCTTTTGGTGCATTTACTATAACAACATGTTAGAGAAATGAAAATTACACTTGTTTATCTGAAATTTGTGGTGAATTTGTTAATTAATTTAATTATTTAATATTTTTGTTAACATTTTATCTTATTTTATTTATATTATTTATTTTATATTATATTATATTACATTATTCATTTATTTTATTTCATTTATCTTTTTATTTTATAATATTATTTTATAGTTAATATTTTTGTTAAAATTTGCGAAATTAACTCTGATTGTAACTGTAGACTTAGTATTGTAATATAATAATTAGTATATAGATTTTTTTGGGGTTGCTGATTACAAATGTGCTATCAGACTTCTGAAATTGAAGATGGCTGATTCAATATGGCAAAAGAGTTTTAAAAAAATTAATGGATTTTCACGAAACATGGCATCTATGGGTTTTTGGGATTTCTGATAACAAATCTGAAGTCAGATTTCAAAAATTCAAAATAGCGGATCTGATATGGCAGACTCATTTGGAAAAAGTTGTTGGATTCCCATAAAACTTGTTACTCGGGTGTTTTTGGAAAAGCTGATTAAAAATCTGAAGTCGGTTTTCAGAAATTCATAATGGAAAATCCAATATGGCGAGTGAAACTGGTGAATCATCAAAGATGCAACTTTTATACTAAACTACATTTTCACAGCCAAATTGAAATCAAAATTTTCTGTTTCAACCTAACTTTTAAAATTAACAACCCTGAAAACTTCTACACGCCAAGCTTCATGAAAATCCAACGATTTTTGAAAAACTCGTCCACCGCAATGGATTAGCCATTTCGAATTTTGCAAATCTGGCTCCGGATTCGCAGTCAGCGACGCCAAAAACTCCTGAGTGACAAGTTTTACGAAAATCCAACAATTTTTTCAACATTTGTCCACCATGTTGAATCTGCCATTTTGAGTTTCTAAAATCTGACTTCGGATTCGATATCAGAGACCCCAAAAACCCCCAGAAGTTTCATGAAAATCCATTATTTTTTTGAAACTCGTTCGCCATATTGGATAAAAATATGACTTCAGATTTGTTATTAGAGACCCCAAAACCCCCCAGATGCCAAGATTTATGATAATCCATTAATTAATTTGTTTGAAAACTCGTCCGCCATTTTGAATTTTTTAAATCTGGCTTAAGATTTGTGATCAGAGAACCCAAAGAGCCCCAGATGCCAAGTTTCAGGAAAATTCATTGATTTTTTTAAAATTCGTCTACCATATTGGATTCGCTTTTTTGAATTTTTGAAAACTGACTTCAGATTCGTGATCAGAGGCCCCAAAACCCCCCAGGTACCCATCTTCATGAAAATCCAATAATTTTTTGAAAACTCTTCCACCATTTTGAATTTTTTTAAACTGACTTCAGATTCGTGATCAGAGACCCCGAAACCCCCCAGATGCCAATTTTCATGAAAACCCAATAATTTTTTGAAAACTCGTCCTCCATTTTGGATCCCCCATTCTGAATTTTCAAAAACTGACTTCATATTCGTGATCCGAGGCCCCAAAAACCCGCAGATGCCAATTTTCATGAAAATCCATTAATTTTTTGAAAACTCGTCCACCATATTGGATCCGCTATTCTGAATTTTCAAAAACTGACTTCATTTTCGTGATGCGAGACCCCAAAAACCCGCAGATACCAATTTTAATGAAAATCGATGAATTTTTTGAAAACTCGTCCACCATATTGGATCCGCCATTTTGAATTCCAGAAATTTGACTTCAGATTCTTTATCAGAGGCCCCAAAAAACACCAGATTCCAAGTTTCATGAAAATCCATTAATTTTTTTCCAATTCGTCCGCCATTTTGAATTTGTTTAAACTGACTTCAGATTCGTGATCAGAGGCCCCAAAAACCGCCAGATGCCAAGTTTCATGAAAATCCATTAATTTTGTGGAAACTCGTCCGCCATATTGGATCCGCCATTTTGAATTTTGCCAATTGGGCTTTGAATTCGTAATCAGCGACCCCGAAAACCCCCTAAGGTGCATATATCCGTAAAATGAATTTGATAGAAAAATGTATGCCGCAAAGGGTTAAAATCTTCAAAATCTTTGAAATACTTTCGGATCTCTCAGAACAGATTAAAGTCTTTAACATCTTTTTAAATTCCGTTAATCCTTCAAAATAATGGGTGGTCCCATAATACACCTTAAGTCATGTAAAATTCTCTAAAAGCCCTTGAAATCTTTGGAAATCCTACAAAATTCTTCGAAATCCCTTGCAATTTTCGAAATATCTTGAAATTTTTTCAAATCTGTTCAAATAGTTTAAAATCTTTTTAAATCCTATAAATTCTTTGAAATAATTGGAGTTCCTATAAAATAATAAATCTTGTGAAATTCTTTAAAAACGCGTGCAATTTTTGCAAAGCTACAAAATTCTTTGACATTTCTTAAACTTTTTTAAAACTCTTAAAATTCTTTGGAATCTTTTAAAATGTATGAATACATAATTAAAAAAATCCATTTAAATAAGTTGCAATCATTTAAAATTCCCTAAATATAAATTAATTCAAAATTACTTACTAAAGTTCTCTAGAAATAAATACGTATAATTCCCTAGAAATCTTTAAAGCCCCTCGATATCTTTTAAATCCTCGGACATTATATAAAATCCTTTAAATGTTGTGTAATTCCTTGAAGTACCTTAAAATAACTTGAAATGTTGGAATGACTAGAAATTTCTAGAAATTTAATTTCAGTTCATTTATTTCCCAAAATTCTCTAGAAATCTCTTGAAATCAATCTGAAAATCTAGGAAATTCCTACGGAATTCTTCAAAATCTCTTAAAATTGTCAAAATCTTATGAAATTCTTTGAAATCTGTTAAAATAAGCTTGAAAACTTTAAAAATTCCGTGAATCCTCTGTAATATTGGAAAGACCTCTAAAATTTCTCAAATATTTTTAAATTCTTTGAAATTCCCTTGAAATCATTGGAAATCCCAGAAAATTCTTTGAAAATTTTCAAATCTCTTGAAATTCCTTAGAATTTTTTTAAATTACTTAAAATCTTTAAAATTCTTTAAAATTTTGTGATTTCCTCCCTTTTCCTTGAAATGGCTGAAATCCGTAATACGTTATAGTTAATTTTAAAAAACTGTTAAACTAAAAAAGAGGCCTGTATATAGGTCAAATTCGCAAGCAGGAAGTAGTTTTTTAAAATCCATTAAATATTCTTCTCTGGGTTTTCCATATCATGTTTGAAATCACTTGTTCCTCAAATAAATTCTCACTTCGGAAGCAGGAAGTAGTTTTTTAAAATTCATTAAATATTCATACTTGGTTATTTCCATAAGCCTGGGATAAAAAGCTGTGAGTTTTTAAATCAAATTTTTTCTCCGAGATTTGAATCCACGACTTTCGTAGTGGAAAGAAAGTGAGTGAGGGATACATGAGTACAGTGAAGGAGTGTGGAGTCTAGGGGGTGGGGCTATGCCGGTTTGGGTACTTTAATTTAAAAACTTGCACTGCCGTACTGCATTCGTGTTAAGTTTTCATTTGAGAGAAATGCAAGCCAGAAACATTTGCGAGAAGTGGAATACTGTCGTAAGGGCGTAGAGCGGATAAGAGGGCAAGGCAGCCCCTATCCAGAAACGAGCTTCGCGTGCGAACTTGGTACTCACGATTTCCGGATACAAAAACTTTCCAACGAACTTTTAAACGTACCCGCTCTGTTCTACAACACTTTGTACACAATTTTTTTTATTGTCTGCAATTTTCAAATCTTATATTAGATTTTATGTAGAAAAGGTAAAATAAGGAAGGAAATTTATTATTTTCATAAATAAACTAGATATTATTCATTCATTAATAATAATCTACATTTTCAGTTATATGCGCGCTATGACGCACAGGGAAGAATGCATTGCCAATTAGTAGATAAACGTTTATTTTTCAGCCTGCTGGCCTTAAAAAATTGACTTGCTTACACTTCGATTTTTTACAGAATTTTCTTAAAACTAACGCTTAAAACTAACATCCTCTTATCGTCTTGCCTTCCTCGCTTCGCCTCGCCTTGCACGCATGTCCCTACTTTCTCGCTTTGCCTCGCATTACCAAACTCTGCCTCCGCGGCTTATACCTAATACTTATCTAATATTTACAAGATTTACATTTACTTATATTTACTTCCTCCTCTATTTACAGTCTTTCCTTCTCTATTCCTCTTCCTCCTTCCTTCTCTTCTTCTCCATTTTACCCAAGACCCGCTTCACCCATGCTACTGGCCTTTTGTCCCCCTTTTCATGCATCAATACCATCATGCTTATCCCACTCCTTTCCACCTCTACGCACTCCTCCAGCCAGTGCTCCACTCTTGCCTCCCCCTTCCCACATAGTTCACACATCCTCTTTTCCCTAGCCACCCAGAATTCAGAGATTTTCAAGAATTTAGGCAATCTGGCAAATTTTCATTTCGAAAAAAATTAAACTCTATAGAACTATAAAATTTATATAAGAGTCTATATTTGAAGATTGCTATCATTCCAATTTTAAATTATACAGTATAATCACTTAAAATAAAAAAATAATAGTTTGAAACTTCATTCACGGAAGGCTTTTGGGGTTGATAATTACGGATTTGGAGTCCATTTTTTGAAAATTTCAAAATTCAAAATGGCGGATCCAATATGGCAGACAAAAAAATGTAAAAATAATTCACGTGGATTCTCGGAAGTTCTGTGGGTCGCCGATTACGAATATGAAGTAAGAATTTCAATTTTTTTTTTTTCAAATTGCTTGAAATCTTCTGAATTCACATCAAAATTCTCTGAAACACCTGAATTCCTTGAATTCATCTCAATTCCGTAAATTTCTGCATATATTTTTGATTTATTGAAATTCCCTCAATCATCCCAATTCCTTAAATTTGTGTGATTCGCTGAATTCGTGGAATTTCCTGAATTCTGTAAATTTCTTGAATTCCAGGGACTTCAAAATAATGTAAAGAATTCAGAAGAATTGCAGGAATTCAGGGGTTACAGAGTATTCGGAATATTTAAGGAATTAGTGGAATTCAGATTAATAGAAGGAATTAAAGAGTTTAAAAAATTTTAGAATGTTTAAGGAATTCAGGAAATTACGAGAATTTTAGGAATTCTAGGAATTCGGGGGATTCAGAGAATTTAAGGAGATCAGCGAATTCAAGGAATTCAGGATATTCAAAGATTTTATATAATGAAGAAAATTTCAGAGCATTTACGGAATTCGAAAAATTAAGAAAATTGAGAATATTCCAAGAATCCAGAGAAAGTAAAGATTTCAGGATATTTAAGGAATTCAGAGAATTTCCGAGCCTTCAGTTAATTGAAGTATTTCAGAGAATTCAAAGAATTTCAGGAATTCAGAACACTCAAATCATTCAGAAAATTCATAATATTCACGGATTCAAGGAAATTCAGATAAATCAGGGATTATCGAGAATTCTAGGAATTCAGAGATTTTAAGAAATTAACCGAATTCAAGAAATTCCATAAATTCAAAGAATTTAAAGAATTTAGCGAATTTGAGAAATTCAGAGAATTTGAGTAATTCAGCGAACTTAAAGAATTCAGCGAATTTAACGAATTTAAGGAATTCAGCGAATTTAAGGATTTCAGAAAATTTAAAGGATTCAGAGGATTTAGAGGATTCAGAGAATTTAAGGAATTCAGAGTATTAGGGGAATTAAAAATGTTGTAGGAATTCAGGATATTTGAAGATTTCAGAGAATTCAGAGAATTTTAGATCATTTACGGAATTCAACAAATTAGGAGAATTTGAAATATTCAAAAAATTCAGAGAAATGAAGGATTTTAGGATATTTCAGAAATTCCGAGAATTTCTGATCATTCAGTCAATTCAAGTATTTAAGAAAATTCAATGAATTTTAGGAATTCAGAACATATTTCAAGAAATCAGAAAATTCAGAATATTGAAGGAATTCAGGAAAATAAGTGAAATCAAGGATTTAACAGAATTCTGGGAATAGCGAGATTTGAAGAAATTTAGCTAATTCGGAAAACTCACGGAATTGAGAGAATTCAGAATATTTAATGAATTTCAGGCATTCAGACTATTCCCGAAATTCAGGGGATTGAAAATATTTAAGAGTTTCGGTGAATTCAGTACATTCAAGGAATTCAGTAAATTTAGAATATTCTGGAAACTTGAAGATTTTAGAGAATTCAAGGAATTCAGAGATTTTCAAGAATTTATACAACCTGGAAAACTTTCATTTCGAAAAAAATTAAACTCTATAAAACTATAAAATTTATATAAAAGTCTATATTTGAAGTTTAACATACTATGCACGTTTCATTTTGGAATCTTTTTAAATTAATTACATTTTTTATAATCATTTGAAAATTCTTCGATATCCTTGAAATTTTATCAATATCATACATAATCTCATTAAATCCCTTCAAAACGATAAATCTCTTTGGAAATCTGTTGAAATTCTATAAAGACTGTAGAAATCCCTTAACATTTTTTGAAAATCCGTGAAACCTTTTGTAATCCTAAAACTTCTTCGAAATACTTTATTAAATTTTAAAATCCTTTGAAATTCCATTCTATTTGTAGAAATCTTACAAAATTACACAAAGAAACGATTTTTATAAAATATGAATTTCGCACATTGTCAGAAAGCTAATTTCTCATTTTGACTGTCAAGGAGATTTGGTTTGTCAAGGAGTTTTGGTTTTCTTATTCCTTCACATCAAATCAGTTTTCATAACTCAAACAAAAAATTCTGTATGACGGTCAACACTTTTTTCATCTATACTTTTGAATCTATTGAAGTGCCTTGAAATCATGTGAAATCCCATGAAATAGTTGAAACCTCTTCAAATCTCTTGAAATTCACTGAAAATTTTATAAATCCTGTAAAATCCTACAAAATCCTGTATCATCTTTTGACGTCCCTTCAAATCCGTATATATATACCATTAAACCATTTCCCTTTCAGGGTAGGCGTGACAGTACCCGATTCGGGTAGTGTTTCTAGGTTTTTCTTGTAGTTATAAATAACTACAAGTGTGGGCTCACCGCACCCACGATGTGCCAACAGCACTCATGTCAGTATTCTTGAATGGTCACCCATCCAAGTACTAAACGCGTCCAACGCTGCTTAACTTCAGTGATCTGACGAGAACTGGGTTTCTCTGCGTGGTATGGCCGTTGGTATAAATCGAAATCCCTTTAAATCCCATAAAATCTCTTTTAATCTGCGGATATCGTTCCTAAATTTTCAAAAGCCATAAAAAATCCTTCAAGTACCTTGACATCTGGTAAAATCGTTGAAAAATTAAGATTCTCACTGATATTGTACTAAGTAATTTCTTCAAACCCTTGAAATCTTTCAAAACCATTTTACATCTGTGAAAGCTTTTGCAATCTTTTAGAATCGTTCGAAAAACCTCCAAACTTTTGTAATTCCTTTACATTTTTTAAGATCCCTTGAAAAATCATTAAATCCTTTGAAAGCTTTGGTAATCTCGTTAAATTCGATAAAAATGTTGTAATTCTTTTCAATATTTTGTTGTCCTTTTCAATACCTTAAAGTCTCTGATAATCTGTTAAAAGCCTTTTAAATCACTGGCAATTTTTCGAATCTTTAGAAATCCTTCAAAATCTTTTGAACTCCCGTTTACAGTAAAAACAATTGATATATTGAGTTAAAGATCTAAAATCTTACGTGCAAATCGGCGGGGGGTAACACAAATTTATGAATTCCTCTCCAGAGGGGTCTAAAATTTCAAAAATCATCCTTCCGTAATTAATATACGTTCCAAATTAAGTGGAAACAAATCTGTTCCCATATATTTTTTTTATCAGGAAGATTATAATTTGATTATTTAGCAAAAACAATTAAGTAATCTAAAAAAACGCTTCACCATCACCCTGAGAACAATTTCTGAAAACCCATTTTGAATAACTGCATTCGTCTACGCGTGTAGCAAATTGTGGTATACATAAATAAAAAGAATGACATCAGCAGAAGCGGAAAGGTATCGGTTTTTAGTAGATTTTATACCAGAAACAATGTTTTGACTCGAAGATAACGTTTTTGCACTCTGCATTAATAAACTCGAATCACAGATGCCTAGGCTGATACGAGAAACATATTGCCGTCGAAACTCCCAGTAAAAGTGCTGGAGTTCATTTGCACGTTTTCACGGTTTGAGATTAATTCCAGCTGCAATACACATCGAAAGAATAAATTTCATTCGATTGTTGAGGGAAAATACTTTTTTGCCTGAGGTGCGAAATTTACAAATCCACTGTGGTTTGAAATTGTATACATTTTGATTTCGCACTGAATTTTTATTTAGAACTCCGAATGAATGTTGCAACTTTGAAAAATAGTGTCTTTTATGGTTATTGATTACCATCGGCTCACTTTCGGGATCAGCAACTTTTATGGCGAAACTATTTTAAATTAGATTTGTTTGTTATCACAGACCTCACAGACCAAAATTTTATCAAAATAGGGGAGATAGGGTGATTTTTCACGAAAATAGTGAAATAAATTATTTGAAAGAAAATTAATGTAGGTACCATATTGAACGAAATACAAAACGCTTTAAATGCTTAAGATTTCAAACCGAAATATATTGAATTTTCAACAAATTAGTTGAATATTAACACCCAAAAAAGGTTTTTATATAAAAGAGATGAATCTTGCACAAATAAGTTGAGTTTTCTAGCTAAAGAGTCAACTTTTTCAGAAAAATCTCGACTTTTGAGCCCAAAAAGATTAATTTGAGCCTAAATGGTTAAATTTGCAACAAAAACAAAATTTACCAAAAAGTTGAACTTTCAAGCAGAAGAGAGGAATTTAAACAAAATTGTTCAACTTTTAAACAATTAGTTGAATCTTTAAATTACAACTATAAATTTTCAACCAAATAGTGGAATTTTTAACAAAAAATAAAGTATCAACAGAAATATAATAGGTAATATTTCAATCAAAAATAAATTTAATTTAAAAAAAAAACCTAGTTGAATTTTACCATAAAAGACCAATTTTCAACAATATAGTGTAATCATCAACCAAACAAGATTAATTTTCAACCAGGCAGATCCATTTTTACCAGAACGGATAAAATTTCTACCAAAACAGATGAAGTTTCAAACCAAAAAGACAAATCTTCAAAAAAAATAATTATTTTACTACCAGGAAAGACGCTGAATTTAAGAGAAAAAGAAATTTCAACGAAATTGTTGAATTTTTAAACCAAGAAGGCGAATTCTCTAGAAAAATATAATAGTTGATATTTTATTAGAAAACGATTTTAATTTTGAATCAAAAAAAGTTGAATTCAACCAAAAACGATAATTTTTTAACAAAATAGTTAAATTCCCAACCAAAGCAGATTGACTTTTAGTCCAACAATGCCATTTGCAACCTAAATAGATAAAATTTTAACGAAAAGAGATGAAACTTTAAGCCAAAAAGGATGAATTCTCAACAAAAAATATAATCGTTGAAATTTCAGTGAAAAAATACTCTTAGTTTAAATTAAAAATAGTTATTGCAAAAAAAAAGACGAAATTTCAACAAAATACATAAAATCTCGACCAAACAATTGAATTTTCAGTTCAGGAACTAAAAAAAAAGAAATGTTGAAAAAATAGTCGAATTTTTAACCAAGAAGATGAATCTTTAACCAAAAAAATTAACTTTTAACAGACTGGTTCAACTTTTAACCTAGTAGTTGAATTTTCAACCAAAAAAGATAAACTCTCAACAAAAATGTAACAGTTAATACTTCAAACAAACCAAATTTCAATTTTATATAAAAAACAGTTGAGTTCAACCAAACAGGATGAATTTCCAACAAAGTATTAATTTTTATGTCAAACAGTTAAATTTTTAACCTAAAACGTTTGATTTTCTACCAAAAGAGAAGAGTTTTTAACATAAAAAAAAATTTTTTTTTTAAATTAATTTTAAAAAAAGCGATAAGATTTAATTAACGTGGGACGAATTTTCAACAAAACAGTAGAATTTTTAAATGAAAGAATCAATTTTAACCAAGAAAGATTTTATACGAAAATTAATGAATTTTTAATTAAATGGTTGAATTTTTAAGTAAAATAAAAACGAATTTCTTAATACCCACTTTAGTTTTCAACAAAATAATTAAATTTTCACCAAATAGTAAAATTTTCAATCACAAAAGAAGACGAGGAGTACAATAACATTTTTTTTAAGTTTAATCCAAAAATACGCATTTTGTAGAAGACTGTGGCATTTTCAAGCCTATAAGTTGAATTATCCATGGGAAATTTCATCTTTAACCAAAAAATATGAATTTTCTACCAAAATAGATAAACTTAGAATCTAATTAGACAAATTTTCTATCCGAGAAGACAAATGTTCAACAAAGTTATTGAATTTTCGACCAATGATGATGACTTTTTAACAAAATAGTCAAATTTTTCATAAAATAATTTAATTTATAGCAAAATAATTGAATTTTTCACTAAAATATTGAATCTACAATGAAAATTGGAATTTTTGACCAAGAAATTCAACTTTTAACCAAGTAGATCAATTTTCAAGCCAAAACGGTAAATTATCTACAAGTCAGTTGAATTTTCTAGCCGAAAATATGAATCTTGAACCAAAAATTTAATTTTAAACCAATCAGATGAATTTTCTACTAAAATGATAGAAAGTTCAAACCAAAAAGACGAATTTTCAACAAAACATTTGAATTTTTAAGCCCAACAGACGATTCTTCTACAAAATAGTTGAATTTCCAACCAAAAATTTAAATTTGAACCAAATAGTGGAATTTTCAACTAAAAACGATCAATTTTCACCCAAAAATAAATTAGTTCAATTTTCAATTGAGAAAATTGATGTTCAACTAAATAAAACGAATTTTCAACAAAAAAATAGTTGAATCTTTAATCAAATAGTAGAATTTTTAACCAAGAGAGATAAAGTCTGAACGAATAACATGGTAGTAGAATTTTCAATCAAAAAGAATTTACTCATAGTCAAAAATAGTTGAATTTTCTCATTGAATTCTATTAATTCAGATAACAATGAACCGAAAAAGAAAAATAATGGAAAGTTTCTGGAAAAAAGGGAAGAAGAGAAATTCTTTTTAAAAAAGGAGAAAAGAGGGAAACAGGAGAATGGGGGAACAGTGTAAAACCTATTATTATGTTGAAGTCCTTTTTCAGTATCACAGCCAGCGAGATTTTCATTTAAATATTTATTTGACCTAAATATAAAATCTAAAGAATCGATAAGTTAAACTTCAAGTTAAAGTGTATGTCTATAATAAAATATTTTGGCCTGATAGACATACTGGAGAGAGAGATCATTTACGAGCAATATAGGTATATGTGAAATAAAGTGCTGACTCCACCTGCATTTATACGTTCCAATCCGTAGGGCAATTCAATTGCGGCGAATGTCCCATACGACCATCTGCAATATTCTCCGTGTGCAATCGTCCTCCTGGGACTTTCAATGTATGCGCTCGTGTAGTTCCCAATGACATTTACATTTATATTGACACGGCACTCCAATGTGATCTTGAACAAGGCGGTCGCTTAGCAGCCGATTCAAAATTTCACCAACGATCAAGCGATCGGGCTATATGTTTGGTAAATTAGTCGTAACATTTAACCTCGACTACCCGATTCGAATTGCTAGAACATTCTTTTCAATCCTCTACTAGAATTGCAACCGCTAAAAATCGTTTTTTCCATGACCTACTGGCAATTTAAATAACAAATTATTGGTAGTTTTCAACGTTTTAATAAGAGATGGTTATCTAATGTGGAATGTCGTATGCAAAATTATTATATTATTTATATTTAATTCAGAGTCTATCTATCGAATGAATTAGTTCAATCTGGCAATAAATTTATATACCTATTGCTTTATTAAAAGAATTTAATTTCTCTATATAAATAATTAAAAACAATTATTAGAGTGAATTTTACACTTTAAAATGCAAGTAGTAACACCGGGGCATGGTCAGCCAAAAATATATAATGACTGAAGTAGTGAAATTTGGGAATAGATTGATATACTTTTTAAATGAAAAATGTAGTTTCTTTCAATATAAGTTAGAAAATATGGTATTCAGCCCCTTCTTTAATACATACATAATATAAAACATAAAATAGTATTGTTTGGTAAATTCGACGTAATATTCAGCCTTTGCATAAAAGTATAGAATGACTTGATATTAAGTCGAAACATGTTGGAAATTGATAAAATTTAATTTAAACATAAAAAAAACGGTTAGAACTCGAGGAAATTTGTATTAAAAAAATTAAATTAAAAACACATTCGAATAATTAATATTATTATCTTATGTAACAAAACACACACTTAGTTAATCAATGTGCTATTTATATATAATTCTGAGTAGAATGTAAATTTCAAAATTTAAGTAGTGACACTTGAGAATAGTCAGAGTAATATCTACCGAATGAATTAGTGAAATCTGGCAAAAGAGTTAGATACTGTTTCAATAAAAAAATGTAATTTGTCAATACAAATCATCAAAAAATTAGAGTGAATGTTGCATTTTTAAATTTAAGTAGTAACACCGGAGAACTGTCAGGCAAATATCTGCTGAATGGGTTAGTGAAATCCGGCAATATATTTATGTATTGTTTCAATCCAAAAATCTAATTATTCGATATAAATCGTGAAAAAAAATTATAGTGAATTTTACATTTTAAAATGCAAGTAGTAACACCGGAGCATGGTCAGACAAAAATATATAATGACTAAAGTAGTGAAATTTGGGAATAGATTGATATACTTTTTAAATAAAGAATGTAGTTTTTTCAATATAAGTTAGAAAATATGATATTCAGCCTCTTCTTTAATATATACACTGGAAAAAGGACTTTTTGCAACAACAGCCTTGAATATCCGATTCTAATGGCTAGATCATTCTTTTCAATACTGTACTAAACTTGCAATCGCTTGAGATCGCTTGAAATCACTTATTCCGCGACCTGCTGACAATTTAAATAAATTTTTTTTTATAGTTTTCCAAATTTCAAATAAGAGATGGTTACTTTTCGCGTAAAAGTATAGAATTACTTGATATCAAGTCGAAACATGTTGGAAATGAATCAAATTTAATTTAAACATAAGAAAACGATAAGACCTCGAGGAAATTGTTAATAAAAAAATAAAATTAAAAACACATTCAAATAATTAATATTATTATCTTATGTAACGAAACACACAATAATTTAATCAATGTACTATTTATATATAATTGTCAGTAAAATGTAAATTGAAAAATTCAAGTAGTGACACTTGAGAATAGTCAGAATAATACCTACCGAATGAATTAGTGAAATCTGGCAAAAGAGTTAGATACTGTTTCAATAAAAAAATGTAATTTCTCAATACAAATCATCCAAAAATTAGAGTGAATGTTGCATTTTAAATTTTAAGTAGTAACACCTGAGAACTGTCAGGCAAATATCTGCTGAATGGGTTAGTAAAATCCGGCAATACATTTATATATTGTTTCAATTCAAAAATCTAATTTTTCGATATAAATCATGAAAAAAAATTAGAGTGAATTTTACATTTTTAAATTTAAGTAGTAACGCTGGAGAATAGTGAGCCAAAATTATCTACTGCATGAAGTAGTGAAATCCCGGAATACTGATATACTTCTTAAATCGAAAAATGTAGTTTTTTCAATATAAATTACGAAACTATAGTATTTATTCTCTTCATAGTCAAAAACTCAAAATTTTGAAAAATCACAAAATGGCGGTCATCTAAATGGGCCCAAAAAAAGCTATTTCGTAACTTTAATAACAAAGGATGATCAAGAATTGTGGAAAAATCTTATAAGCTATTATCGAGAGAATGCAAGATCTTAAAATCGAAAATTTAGGAAAAATACAAAATGACGGCTGATTGAAAATTTAAAAAATACCTTTTTATGGCACATGCATGATTTTAGCCCTTTTCGACGCCTATGAAGCCAGGCTAAAGCTCTACTTTTTACTCCCTAGGGAGTAAAAGGTACTTTTTACTCCCTAGGGACTGAAAAGTGACGTCACAGGTGAACAATGAAAATTAAACATCTATGAGCTCGCATTTTACGATTATCAGCTCACTCGCCGTAAGAACTACGAGGAAATTTTAATTGCAGATAATAGAATTTTGCGGTTATTTATGGAAGGTTACCATATATAACTGATCAAATCGCTGTAAGTTACCGCAAATTACCGAAAATTTTCATAAATTTCCGGAAATTTATGGAAATTTTTAAAAATTAATTTTGTGTAATTTATGGTAAGTTAACATATTTACCTTAAAATTACCTTAAATGACCAAAATATTTCATAAATTTCCGGAAATTTTTGAAAATCCGTTTTGGGTAATTTATGGTGAGTTACTATTTTTATTGGTAAAATTGCCAGTAATACCGAAAATTTTCATAAATTCCCGGAAATTTATGGAAATTTTTAGAAATAAATTTTGGGTGATTTATGGTAAGTTACCATATTACCTGTAAAATTACCGTAAATGACCGAAAATTTTCATAAATTTCCGGAAATTTATGGAAAATTTTTAAAAATGAATTTTGGGTAATTTATAATAAGTTACCATATTTCTCTGTAAAATCACCATAAATGAATCAAAATTTTCATAAATTTCAGAAAATTATTAGACATTTTAAAAAATGAATTTTGAGTAATTTATAATAAGTTACCATATTTCTCTGTAAAATTACCATAAATGACCGAAAATGTCCATAAATTTCCGCAAATGTAGAGACATGTCAAATTGAATTTTGGGCAATTTATGGTAAGTTACCATAAATCACCTCTTGAATTGCCGTAAATTACCAAACATTTCCGGCAATTTTTTCATTGAATTTTCGATAATTTGGAATAAGTTAAATTAAATTTCATGCTTCTTCACTGAAAATGTAATATGAAATGAAATCATGACTGTATTTCGAGAAATGTCTGAAATCATCCATTTGTTATAAAAAATATCGTACAAGTCGTAGGCCCCCTAGGTGCATAATATACTATTTTGCAACACTCACCTTAAAAGTTGACGTTTTCATGCTTCTAAATTATGCCTAAAGGACCATATTTGAGCAGACTGTGTGCGAAAAATTTTCACGCATGCGCGGTTTGAAGATGGCTTACTTTAGATACTGGTGAAAAAGCTGCGCATGCGCACTTTCGAAATGATGTACTTTAGACACTGGCATAGGTAACTTTAAACACTGATGTTGGTATCTTCTTGAAATAAATTTAGATTTGACTTGAACAAATTTAACTTGAAACAATTTAATGATTGAAGTTTTGTTATTAGGGTTTTGTACGCCCCCCCCCCTCCGCCGCCCCACCGACAAAAGAACATAAGTGCCAACCATTTTAGTAAATAATTTTTTATTTATTTATTTATTTTTTCTTTTTTCAACAATCTTTTTCACAAATTTTTTTTTTCACAAATTTTTTTTCTCAAAATTTCTTTTTTCAATTTTTTCTTCAAAAAGTTTTCTTCAATAACATTTTTTCTTACAAAATTTTCATTTCAAAAATTTTTTTTCACAAAATTTGTTCTTCAACAAGTTTTTTTTCAAACATTTTTTGTTTTTGTTTTTTTTTTCAACCAAATTTCTTTAATCCACTCTATGCAATATAAAATTAGTATTTTTCGTTCTCTCCTCCTAAAACAACTTTTTCGGGCGGGCGTTGCAAAAAATAGCGTGTGATACACGTGCGCATAGGTGATTGCTAACTCGTGTGATTGCACTCGCACACAATCACCTATTTTGCGCACTTGTATCACAAATAACTAATTTTCTCATATTTGTCAACGTAATACTATTAAACTTCAAGAAAACAGAATATTTGTCTTCAGAAATTAATTAAAAATTTAAAAATCTAAAATTTAAAAAAATGGCGGCACAATATGTTGGATGACAAAATTTAATTCCGCCGGCGAACTATAAGAGAATACACAAAGTAAAAGAAATGACTTTGACTCCCCGGCCTCTAAGATTCTGGAAGACATTTCGAAACCAATAAAGGATAATGTCTCAAATCAAAGTTTGGTAGAAGGATATAATTTTATATTTATCACTTTTGATTAGATACGTGACCTGCTGTAAAGGCAGCCAAGTTCTATATTGGATACCGAGTACGACTGAGATTTCGAGGGCATTCGAAAGTTCATCCCTCGACTGTGTAGCTGCCTTTGCGTGTATATGTGTGCTGGTCTGGCATGATTCCTCGGCGATTCGTATGCAAATGTAGGAGCGTTTATGTGTTACATACGTCCCCAAAAGAGGTCGGATGAACGCCTCGAGGTATGTAACGTGCTCTCGCTTCCGGTAAGCCTGCAACGTTAGTATTTACCTACATTCCTCCTCCCATGGAATAATGAAACCCGTTTGATGCCATCTTTTTATAAGTACGAAAATATCAAGGCCTTTGGAAAGAACCAAAACGCTGAGTCCTTTGTACCTTTTTTTGAAGGATCCTGTGCAAAAAAAACTATATCGTTTTTCTTAACAAGAGAAAAGAAGCCCGTTTGAATAAATATTTGGAAAGTTCCAAGGGGTCGTTCAAAAACTAAATGACATTGTTGGAGGGAGGAGCCTAACAGGTTAACTGACTATTTGTGATGAAGTGGAAGAGCCTAGAGCAGAATTTCGCATACCAGGTAGAAAATATAAATGTGAATAACCATTCTTTGGAATGCTTGCAAAAATGAAAATTAGTGACATTACTTTACAAGTAAAGCATCTAAGTACAGCCTTCACACTTTTATCACTATTACTCTCTTCGGCCCTTTTTTGAATAATCCTACTTTTTCACTATTTTTCAAGATACTTTCCTTTTTTCCTATTGTTTCGCTCTAATTCGAACTGAAAAAAAGATCTTCTCCTTTTACTCCGCTGGGACTCGAACACCAGATCAACTGATTTCCGGTCAGGTGCTCTAACCATTGAGCTACTAGAGAGATTGGAGAAAGAATCCCTTTTTCTGAATACATTTAATTTCATCAAATTTTTAATTCATAACTCCATCTAGTCTGAGGACGTTAAATATTTTCTGTATTAGAGGATATAACTTTGTATGGAAATACAGAAAAAGGATTCTTCCTCCGATTTCTCTAGTAGCTCAATGGTTAGAGCACCTGACTAGAAATCAGTTGATCTGGTGTTCGTATCCCAGTGGAGTTAAAGGAGAAGATCTTTTTTTTCTGAATAAATTTAATTTAAAAAAATGTTTAATTTATAACTCCATCTAGTCTAAGAAGGTTAAATATTCTCTGTATTAGAGGATATGACTTTGTATGGTAATACAGATTTCTAGTAAAAATTGATGAAAAAATTGATAAAAATCTTTCATAATAAAGCGTATTTCAGAAAAAGGGATTCTTCCTTTGATATCTCTAGTAGCTCAATGGCTAGAGCACCTGGCCGGAAATCAGTTGATCTGGTGTTCGAATCCCAGCGGAGTGAAAGGAGAAGATCTTTTTTCTGAATATATTTAATTTCGAAAAATCTAAGTATTTTTTTTGAAAGTTCATTCTTATGAACTGAAAAGTCTAACATTATATTTTTGGTTCAGAATTCATCTTTTTGGGTTAAAAATTCTACTATTTGATTTAAGATTTGACTACTTTATACAAAATTCGTTATTATCCTGGTTGAAAATTATTTAATTCAACTCAAAATTTAACTAGTCCATTTGTTAGCTAGAAATCGATCGTTTTCAGTTAAAAATTCAAGTAATAAATTTTTCATTGAGAATTTATCTTTTTTGGTAAAGAATTCAATTACTTGGTTAAAAATTTAATTAATTTGTTAAAAAATCGTTAGTTTTTTTTTTGTTGAAATTTAATTTTTTCAACTGAAAATTTAACTATTTCATTATTGGATAAAAATTCATCATTTTTAGTGAAAAATTCAACAATTTGGTTGAAATTTGAACTGTTTTGTTAGAATTTGTTATTGTTCAAAAACAATTTTTTGGGCAAAAAATATTGATTTGTCAACTTTTTTTTAATTGGACCAGTATATCAACCAAATCCAACATCTTATAATTATTTTGTTGAAAATTCATCTTTTTTGGTTGATTTCAAATGTTTTTAATTTCAAATTAATATCTGTTTTTGTTGAAATATAAACTATTATATTTTTCGTTGATAATTATTGTTCTTCTTATTCTTCTTATTATTGCCTTCTTCATTAAAAATGCATCTTTTAGGTGGTAGATTGAAATGTTTTGTTGAAAATTTGTTTCATTTTTGGCTGAAAATGATTTTTTTCAAAGTAGAAATGTAACTATTCAATCTATCGTTAAAAATGTAACTATTTCATCAAAATTTCATCTTTTTGGTTGATAATTTAACTATTTTGTTAATTATTTAACTATTTTGTTGAAAATTCATTTTTGTATTTGTCGGTTCATCATTTTAAAGCAAAATTTATCTCTTTGGTTGAAAATTTGATATATTTTGTTGTAAGTTCGTCTTTCTTGGTTGAAAATAATTCTTTTTGATTACAAATGTAACTGCTTGTTTAAAAGTGAAGCTGCTTTGTTAGAAGTTCATTTTATTATTTAAAAATCCACCTTTTCAGTTAAAAATTTAATCATTTTGTTGAAATTCGCTTTTCTTAGGTTGAAAGTCGTTTTTCTTGATATGAAAATTAATTTTTTCAACTGCAAATTAACTATTTCGTGTTGTTGAAAAATAATCGTTTTTAGTTTAGAATTAGGCTATTTGGCTCAAAAATGTAACTGTTTTTTTTAAATTTCATCTTTTAGAGTAGAAAGATCAATCATTTTTATAGAAAATTTAACTATTTTGTTGAAAATGAACTATTTTGGGAAGAAATTTAACAGTTTGATTAAAATATTTTTCTCTCTTAATTGAAAAATTTTTCCAGCTAAAAAATTCAACTCTTATGTTGAAAATTCCACGTTTTGGTTTAAAAATACATTTTATTAGGAATTTTATCTTTTTTGTTCAAAATTCAACTGTTTGGTTAAAAATAATTCTTTTTTTGTTAAAGAGTTTACCTGTCGTTTTCGAAATTCGTTTTCTTTTGTTGAATTGGGCAGTTTTTTATTGAAAATTAAAATCCGTAATGGCTGAAATATCAACTATTATATTTTTCGTTGAGAATTAGTCTCTTTTGTTGAAAATTAGCCTTTTTCATTGAAATTTCAACAACATGATTTAAAGTTGAACTTCTGGTTATTTTTTTTTTTTTGCGGATTCATCATTTTAGTTAAAAATGTATTTATTTCATTGAAAATTTAGTTATTTTGTAGGAAATTTAATTCTCTTATTGAAGATGTGCCGGCTTTTTTTGCAAATTTGTCATTAATTATATATATATATAATGAAGAATGTTAATTCGTCTTTTTGGCTTAATGATTCAACTGTTTGGTTCAAAATGCATACTGTTTGTGGTTAAAGTTAATTCTGTTTTGTTTGAAAATTCGATTATTTGATTGAAAATACGTTTTCGAAGCTTGTAAATTCAACTATTTGGAAAAAAATAATCTTTTTTGGTTGAAGATTCAGCCTTGCAGGTTTAAAAGCCATTTTTTTCTAAAAAATTTGATGTTTTAGATTGAAAAGCAAAATTTTGACTTAAAAGAGAGCGTGGGTGTTCATATTTTGCGGTCACACTGTGGGTTTCATCCTCTATCTGATGATCTTTGGCGAAGAAGAGGAGGGTAGGAAAAAGCGTTAAAAATAGTGTGACGTAGTTTTTGAATGGTCTCCTACCAAAAACTAACAAGAAAATCATACTTAAGAATAAATAAATATATTCAAATTTCATGTGCTCTATTGTCCATTTACGATCAAATCTTTTTTTTTTTAAATCTCATTTACATTTTAATTATTAGGGAATCAGGTTTAAAATAGTTTCCTTAATTCCTCTTGAATACTGATGAAGGATGAAATTGTTCAGCTTTCAATGAAGGTGCGCTTAAAAAGTTAAGAACTCATTAGTCGGTAGCTCATTCGTGACGCCTGGGACGGAAAGGTAGAGACAAGAAAATAAGGACTTTCCATGTTCGAAAAGTTCGAGAGGATCGGTAAAGAATCCCATCTTAATAGGACGTCATTTCAGATAAATTGCTAGGTCTCACTTAAGGAACTGGTGAAAAACGTGGGTCGAATTTTTTATGTTGTCGAGCTTCTCGTCGTTCAATTACATCTTCATGAAACCTTGTCGAATAAAGATGAAAACCTTGATTCATCTTTTGCTCCCTTGAAAAGATTTTCCTCTATTCACTACTCAATAAACAATTTTTAAATTCCTATTCATGTGAGTGTGATAAAATCGTTTAAATCTTCTATCTCTAGCTTTCTCAAGGAAGATACAAATTCTTATTAAATTCGTCATTAAAACTTTGATACCGATTCTGAACCCTTCAAAATTTGTTTGCAAAAACCTCATGTGTCTCCACGAGACGAAAATTGTACGGAAAATTGAAATGCTTTTCCTGGGAAATTAAGTTATCACCTAGCAGTTTGAGGCAATCAGTCGATCCGATTAAAGTTAATTTACCTTGACTAAGTGTTTATTTTAGGTAACTAGATCTCAGTAAATTACCGTCTTGCTCAAATATTTGTACGTAAATGGTAGCTATGAATACCGGGTGGAAGGACAGGAAAGAGAGGTATTACTTGCTATTCAGGTGGAAAGAATTAACTTTATAGACGGCAAATATAATTATGAATGGAAGTACACTTTCTCTAGTTAAGGATTAGTAAATATTGACAATATTACTTTTAATTCAAGTTATATATAATAATCTTCAAATACATTATTTTAGTTTGCCCACATTACAGTTTCTGGGTTACGCTCTTATCTCTTGATTTTTCTACTACCCAGTTTGACAGTTTATTGATATAAGGCAATTTGACATTATGATATTCCATTTTCACTCTAAATTGTTGCGATTTAATAGAAACTCTTTAGTTTCAATTGGAACATCAATTTCTCATCATGTTAGATCGACATCTCAATCATTTTTATCTGACTTTAGGATTTTTTCATGTTAGATCCAGTGTCGGGGAATTTCCTTAAAAAGGAACTCATCACAGCTAAATAATCACAGAATAATAATAATAATAATAATAATAATAATAACTAATCACAGAAAAATAGTAACTTGATAAATTTCCATTCACTGATTCGAGTAACTTCAAATTTCGGCAAAGATTTTTTCGATATACGAAAAAGTATGTCATACATGTGAAAAATTATGAGAATTTACGACAAATATATCAACGCCGTCACATTTTCGGTTGACAATTCAAGAATTTTGAATTACAAATCATTAAAATTTGAAAATTTCCTATTTTGAATCTTGAAATGAAAAATTATTACGAAAAAAATTTCAAATTACATACATTCTAAGTATAGATCTTGAAAATTGAATAATTTGTAATTCAGAATTACAAAATATCAATTTTTCAGATATATTCAAAATTACAAAATTTTGAATTAAAGAATTTTAAAAATTGAATAGGGGGAAATCCAACAAGTTTGAACGGTGAGGGCCAAACAATAATACCAATTGCATGGGACAAAACATTATTTTTGTAATAACTTAGAAAAAAAATGATGTTTCACCATAAGTGTATTTGGACATAATTCTTTATTTTCTGAAAGCTATTCAATTAGATAATGAAATCCATTTTTAGGCATTTGTAATTATTTTATTATCTAATTGAATATATTTTTTTAAATAAAAAATAAGATCCAATTACACTTGTGGTTGAAAATCATTTTTGTCCAAGTTGTGAAGAAAATTAAGTTTCGTTGCCCGCTGACGTCACAACATGAAATACCAAATTCAGAATTAACAATTGACTTTCGATCTTCAAAAGCAACGAAATTTAAGATTTTTTATTTATAAATCGGTCAAAATAAAGAGTTTTAATTGAAATAATTCAAAATTGTACAACTTTATACTGAAAATATTCAGAATGGAAGAGTTTTTAATTTTGATAATTTACAATTGATATTTATATAATTTTGATGATTTACATTCAAAATTTCTTCAATTTGGAAGGTTGATAATTCAAAACTTAACTTTTTATTTCTATAATCATCACAATTTAAGAATTTTTATTTATAGATCTTTAAACTTAAGGAGTTTTCCACTGTAAATCTTCAAAATTGAAGAATTTCAAATGGCAAATCGTTAAACTTGAAGAATTTTCAATTTTAAATTGCGAAAAAACCGTTCTAAATTGCATACTTTTAAAATGTGAATCTTAAAAATTGAACCAGTTGTCAATCTATTTTTTCAAAATTCAAGAATTTTCAACTGTAACTCTTCGAAATTACACAACCATGAATTTCAAATTTTGTAAATTAAAGAGCTTTAAATGAAACAAAATTAAAATGAATAATTCTGTAATTTTGATGATTTATTGTTTACATTTGTTCAATTTGCAAGATTTAGAATTTATAACATGTTTTTTGATCTTGGAAATTGTAAATCATGAAAAATGAATTTTTATTTATTTTGAAATTTTAAATTAAAAATTCTGTTTTTTTTAATGATTTCTACAAGAAATTTCTTTACTTGAGAAGATTTAGAATTCAAAACTTAAATTTTCATCTTCAAAATTATCCAAGTTAGGTAATTTTTATTTATCTATTTTAAAATTTAAGAATTTTTTTCTGTTTCAATAAAATCGAATCTAAAATTAAAAAGTTTAAAAATCTAACTCTTTAGAATTGTAGAACTTTGAATTGTAAATCTTTAAAATTGAACAGTATTCAATTTTGAAAATTAACAATTAAAAATTATGCAACTTTCAGGTATAAAAATAAAAATTTCTGCAATTTTTATTATTTTTATTCAAAATTTCTTCAATCTGGAAGATTCAGAATTGAAAACTTGAGTTTTGATCTTTAAAGTCGTCCAAATTTGAGAATTTTTATAAATTCAAAAATGAACTTTTGAAAAAAAAGCTTTTCAAATTACATATATTCAAAATGTAAAGTTTGAACAATGACTGATTTGTAATTATATATTTAAACATTCATGAATTTTGAATTGTAACTATCCAAAATTGCAGCAATTTTAATTGTAAATGTTTTAAATTTAAAAAGTTTTTAATTTTGATAATTTTCAATTAGGAATTTTGTATTTAGAGTTAAAAACTTGAGTTTTGATCTTGAAAATTGTCTAAATAGAAGAATGTTTATTCAATCATCTTTAAAATTGAAAATTTTCTAATTGTAAAGCTTCAAAACTGTAGAACTTTAAATAGTAAGTCTTTCGAATAAAAAAATTTTCAATTTCGTCAATTTACGATTAGAAATTCTGTAATTTCTATTATTTCCATAGGAAATTTCTTTAATTTAGAAGATTTAGATCTAAAATCTAGAGTCTTGATCATAAAAATCATTTACATTTAAGAATTTTTATTTATAAATCTTAAAATTTAAGAACTGTTATTAATACATTTCTAAAATTCAAAAGTTTTCCATTGTCACTCTTCAATATTCTAGAATTTTGAATTGTAAATTTTCAAAAGTAAAGAATTTCTTCTTTGAAGAATTTTCTTCTTTGAAGATTATCTTAGCATCTAATTGCTCATAAAATCTTATATATAGAATAAAGTTGCAGATTACTGAAAGCCGATTAAAATTATAATTAAAATTAGAATTAAATTGAAATTGAAATTAAATTTAATGCCAAATTAAAGTTAACGTTCAAATTTAATTTAATGCTAAATTGAAATTGAAATTGAAATTCAATTCAAATTGTATGAAAGCCGATGTAGCTATTTCTATATTTATTTTAAGTCATGACTACTAATTAAATTTTATAGTACTTTAAATTAAAGAAGCAATCTCTTTGTTTTGTACTTATTTATGAGAAAGGAAAAAGGAAAATTAATTTTTCGACATTTTCTTTCAAGGTAAATGAAAGAGGAAGGAAGCAAGCGTCGGAGCAAAAACTCTCACTTCCTCTTTGGATTCTTTTATATTCCATCCTCCTAGCTTTGAGTTGATCCGAAGCTTTTCCGACGCAACGCAATGGAACACTTAATATGCGGGTTCAAATAAAACAATACACAAACAAAGGTATACTCCTTCCGTGGATTTTCTTATTATTTTTTTTTCCCATTTTAACTCTTATTTTAAGTTGAGTTCTAAATATAAGGCATTCATTAGAAGCGTTATTGCAAGCTGTTGAATAACGAGAGTCTTCATAACCGCGAGCACGAAATATCCTCATTAACTCTTGCTTAAGTCAGGCAAATGTTGCTAATGTGAATCGGCTCGCGAAAATGCCTGAAGCACGGCTCTAACTTTTCCTCATCTCTCGCGCCGAATTTGTTTTCAATTATTAACAATTAATGACATCATTATTCAAATATAATAATTAGTTCTTATGCTAAGGATCGAGAAAATATCAAAAAAGGATAGACTGAAAAATCCCGAAAAATAAAATTTCCGACACTGTAAAATTCACGAATTGGAAAACTGCCAAATAATAAAATTCCTGAATTGGTAAATTTCCGAATGATACAATTCCTGAATAATAAAATTCCCGAAATGCCAAATTCCCAAACAATGCAATTCCTGAATAATAAAATTCCCGAATAATAAAATTTCCGAATTGGAAAATACCCGAATAATAAAATTCCTGAATACTAAAATTCCCGAATAATAAAATTCCTGACAGTTTATAATATGGGACGACTGAAAACTACCAAAAAATGAAATTCCCGTCACAGTCAAATTTCCGAATTGCGACATTCCCAAACAATAAAATTCCTGAATACTAACATTCCCGAATAATAAAATTCCCGAATTGGAAAATTCTCGAATAATAAAATTCCCGACAGTCTATAATATGGGACGACAGAAAAATACCAAAAAGTGAAATTCCCGCCACAGTATAGTTCCTGAATTGCAAAATTCCCAAAACAATACAATTCCTGAATTATAAAATTCCCGAATAATAAAATTCCCGAATTTGAAAATTCCCGAATAATAAAATTCCTGAATAATAAAATTCCCTAATAATAAAATTCTCGACAGTTTATAATATGGGACAACTGAAAAATACCAAAAAATTAAATTCCCGTCACAGTCAAATTCCCGAATTGCAAAATTCTCAAACAATAAAATTCCTGAATAATAACATTCCCGAATAATAAAATTCCCATATTGGAAAATTCTCCAACAATACAATTCCTGCATAATAAAATTCCCGAATAATAAAATTCCCGAATTGGAAAATTCCCGAATAATAAAATTCCTGAAT
>CAKNYM010053095.1:758024-804508 GCA_932195095.1 Andricus curvator
CGTACATCCACACATTTTACTTCCCCTCGCTTCCCCTGCTTTCCTTCCCATACTCCCTCGCCTTTGGCCTACTTTACCCACCTCTCATGATTCCTCCCATATCAATTTTCCCAATTCTCCATTCTTCCCATAACATTCCTCCCCTTACTCCCTCCTTCACTTCCCCTTCTTTACCCAAATGCTTCTTTCATCATTCTCCCTACGTCCCCCACTTCCCCAACTTCCCTTTCCCTGACATAATATATTTCCCCTTGACTACTTCCGCGCCCCATACTTCCTCTCTCTTCACTGCCCATACTTCCCCTCACACTCCTCATCACACTTTCCATACTTCCCCTAACTCCCCCTATTCACTTTCCACTCACTTCATATACTTCTCCTCCCCTTTCTACCCTCCCTTCACTTTTCGTACTACACCGCTTATTATGTCCTATTTTATCCCTCTCCTCATTTGTCATCCCCTTTTTGCGCTATTCTCACTTCTGCATCCCTTTTCTCACTTCTCAATTTCACCTCACTTACTTCCGTTTCACACTTTTCCACACTTCCCCTACTTTCCTTCCCCTTACTCCACCTGCTTCCCCTCCTCTCACTTCCCGTACATCCCCACATATTACTTCCCGTCACTTCCCCTGCTTCGCTTTCCCTGAATTCCCTTCACTTTCCTTACTTATCTTCCCCTCCCATCACTTCCCCGCTCGGGAGGAAAGTACGACGGATAGACACTTGACCGAAAAATAGACTTTTGGCCATTTTTTTGAGCACGTGTCCCACTGTGTGTTGGATTAGGCATTTTTCTATCATTCATATCTTTAAGAAACTTTCTTCTGCGGATCTAGAAAAGCAGTATCCCGAAAAGACAATTTGATTATTTCTTCCCTTATTTCGTTCGAATTTGAATTCGAATTGGATTTGTAATCTCGTTTGGAAAAGTTTGTCCAGCAAGGTTCGAATGTGCTATAATATAGGTTTGCGGTGGGCATTCGTTAGGGAAACATAGCCACACATAGAAACATCAGTGCATATGCGTCCGCTGACGAAGCTTTCGTGGGATATGCGGGGTACCACTGCTGGCTGGAGAGGGTGGGAAAGGAGGAAAAGGGAACAAGAGAACAAGAGAATGGAGGAAGAGATGAAACCGGTAACAATGGGGATTGGGGATCGGCAGGAGCAGAACGGTGAGCTCAGCGCGGAATCGACCGACCGGAAAACGCGACACCGTTGGAAGATTGCACTATCGCGCGCCCACTTGTTTTTCTTCAACATTCGTCCCTTTTCTCTTTTCCCTTTTCCTCTCCATACACAAATCTGCTTCCATGGCTTCTTTTGTTTCGAACATGCTTCCAGCATAATTTATCGCTCGACCAACCCCAGTGATGAGAATCGAATTCTCACAAAAGTCGTTTCCAAATTGAAAATAGTCTTCTGCTTTATTTCAGAGAGAGGGTGCAGAGCGAAAAACTCTTCAGCGAATCTACTATTTCTGGATGAGAGGCTGTGATGAGTGAGCAAATTAAAAAGCGAATTCGTAGAGGCGAGTTGGAGAGAAAATCCAATATATTCGAATCTTCAGTCATTATTATAATTCAAGTGTATTATAGAGATGCCGAATTTCTCGTGAAGTTTTATCGCATCGTTGAACTTTTTGATAAGGGCATATATACGCATGTTCAGAATTTCAGTTGCGAAATTATTACTGAAATTCTACTGATGTTATTCCAGTGGCAGTTTGAGTATTTCTGATAGTTATGATCTGAATCATAATGGTTCCAGGAGATTATGTAACTTCGAAAACAATTATTAAACATATAACAATTTTTAGAGATTTAATGTTATAGAGTTATTATTACATCGGCCTAAATACATTAAGGATGTTCAAGAAAGCTAAAAAATCTGCCAGTTTTTTTACCTGTTTATATATCAAATTCTTCAGTAATATTTATAAAAATGTTATTTCTACATTTGTATCCATGAAGCCATGTTAGTATGACAGACGTTGCCAAAAAGTTGGAAAAATTTGTGCTCTTTAATACTTTTTATGCGGTTATATTAAAACTTTCTAAATGTGTAATAAATTATTTAAAATATTATACATATCATACATATACAGTCTCTTGAAATTATACAATTTGGAACAAGGTTTTATTATGTTATATTAGTATTTTTCGTCACCGAAAATATTATGACTATAATTTTACGGATGTTATGGTACTGGAAGTTTGTGTATTTTCCATAGTTATAATCATAACGATAATGTTTTCAGGACCTTATTGTTATCTCTTTCAATATCGGATATTTTGTTAATATTTATGAAAATGTTATTTATAAAATTTGTATCCACAAAGCCATGTTAGTATACTCTTCGTGTCCAAAAAGTTGTGAAATTTCACTATAACTTTTTTTTTCAAATGGAACTTTTTCAATGGAATCCAGAATCATATTTGTAGTGTAGGTAAAGTTTAGAAGAAAATTATTTCAATACAAGCTGATTCTAAATAGATGTATGTTGTGCAGAATTAATTTCAATCATTTTAAAATTATGTTTTTTAATTTATTTTAACACCAAAGTATCTTTAGGAAATTATATAATGCACCAACTTCAAATCAGGCAAAGAGGTCCAGCTTAGTCTGCCAAAATGATTTGGTATTGAATATATATCATCAAAAAAATTCTTTGGGTGTGTTAGAATCATTCGAAGACTACCATCCAATTTTCAAAATTTTACAGAAAGCTTTGTTTTGAACTTCCAATTGATCTGAACAAAATATGAGAAGTTTGAAAAATTAAAAAATAGATATTTTTGTAGAATTTTTGAAAGTGAATTTTCTTAATAGCTGCCAATATGTACTAGATTCCTCGTGAAATTCGTTCTTGGTTAACCACTACTTCAAATTAATTTTTTTTTTTAGGAATTTAATTTTTTCATTTTTCTGAGAAACAACGAAAGACGCACAAAATGTTTAGATTAAGGTTGAAAACCTAGAAAGGTTCTACAAAAAATTTCTTTTGCTCTTTTTTGATATATTGTATCGTTCACGGAAAAAAATTGAAAATAATATTTAAATAAAATAATTATTTACTGGCCTTAAAGAATGATTAAGCCTTCACAAAAAATGAAAAACTATAACTTTAAAAATACTTTCCTTATTATTCATCGAATTTTGGAAACATAACAAGAATATTCTCAGGAAAACCCTACCTTTTACTATTTTTGAAGCCGGGACATTGTTTTTTTATTATAATTTTTTATTTTCTTGTAAACCGTACAGGCTATCACAAAAGAGCAAGGTGCGTTTTTTTAAAACTTTTCTACATGTTTCAAATAATATCTGAACTTTTTTGGGATTTTTCTTTGTTTCGCAGAAAAATGGAAAAGTTGTGTTTTGCAAAAATAATTTTTTTCAATGTGAAACAGCCGCTATATTGTCCTTCTTCAACATTCTTAAATTTGTTTCGAATCATTCGAAAGTTCGACAATTTCCACGTCGAGAAAAAAAAGAAAATCCCAAATACCTACGCTTTTTCGAAAAATACTGCATTTTGAAATAACTTTCTGTCCATTTTTTAGAACTCGTAGATAATATTCGAATGATTGTAACCAATTCAACATAAATTGTTTGATTTAACTGTAAAATATGGGTTTCTTTATTTTCACCATAGAATAATATATCTAAATGCATTTTTTTTATTCACTCATAAACAATTAAGATTTTTGTGCTTATCTGGACATTCACATAGGAATTGAATTAATGATTTTTCATATTCTTTGGATTTTTTGAAGTGATTTATTTTCGAATTATACCCTAGAATATTATTGTTACGGAGTGGAAACAATCATCGAGGACAGAATATTCATCCTAATTAGGCACTTTTGGAAATAAAATATTTATTTCTATTTATAATTTATAGATTCCTTAATTTAATATGAATCATTCGTATAAGCATACATCATTCACAAAATTCCTTTACCATAAAGTTCTTAATTTTTCTTTACGAATTTTTTTGGACATCTCACCGAGTGGAAATGTAAGAAATATTTTTAATTTCCATTTATTAATAAAGAGAACTTGAATTTTGAATCTCTACTAAAAATTACGTTGACGTACGTTATTTCTGATGCTATTAATGAATAGATAAAACGACCAACACTCAAATTTTACAACTTTTTGGCAACTACCGTTAAATGTTTGGATACTCAAAAATAATGCCAGAGAATAATTCATAGTTATTAGTTCTTCTTTGCTTTATAAAAGTCATGTTTTTCAAATTTGGCAATAAAAATGAGCACAAAATTCATGCTCGTTTTTTAGGATAGATTTGATAGAAATAAATTCATAAATTCCTTTCTGACTATTGAAACTTCCTTTAAAACTTTGGTCTATACGGAATTTCTAAATCAGATTCACCCCATAAAATAAAAACACCTGAATTGCATAACTTTCTATCCAAGTTTTGGTATCATCACTAATTGCATCGACACTCGATCCAATATGTTTTAATTGACTATGTACATATATTTCAATAAAAATGAAAAAAATAAGTATTTCGATTTTCAAACCATATGTGGCCAGCTCCATTCAATCAACTTCCGTAATTTGATATTGAATTTCAGAAATCAAGTACTATCTTAATAGTTTGCAGTATTACATTAATTAACAAATTACCTTGAATGCAAAAACACACATGTACACCAACTGATGCTAACATTGCGTTAAAATAATTATAATTACAGAGTCGCAGAGGTTATTTATTTGAATAAACACAATTTTCTAATTAAGAATAACGAGGAGCAGTTAGTAACATCACTTAGAGTTTTTTTTAATTTCTAAAATAAGGATGTAGTAATTAAAATATTATGCTAAATTTTCAGGTAAATGTATATCATATCTGTTGAAAAATAAAGCTCACACTTAAACTATTTTGTAAAATACAATAAGCAGGAAAAATGTTAATTCAATTAAAAGATATTTTAATTAAACTTTAAATTCCGATGTTTTCAAAAAAATGAAACAACTTGGTAAACTATTAACATTTTGTAAAGTTCTTGATCTCAATTTAAGGGTACGTCTCTATAGTATTTTGCTAAATTATCAGGATATTTTGAGATTTTTTTTCCTTGATTTTACCTTAGGGTCAAACTTCGCGCAAAAAGGTTGGAAATTGTCAAAAATATGTAAATACTTACAATTTTCATTTAAATAACTTTCTGTCATTTTTCAAATAAATTCAAGTAATATTTATAGTTCGAAAAATATGCTAAAAATTTAGCCAAATACCATGGAGACTTCGCTTTAAAATGAGCCCAAGAAAATTAAAAAAGTGTTAATTATTTCCAGAGTTATTCCAATTTTCCAAAACATATTTTTCAAGAACTTGTTTTTTGGGAATATCTTTTTACAAAATTGACATTTTTCATTCAATATGGCCTTATTAGATTCAGAATTTCATTAATTTTCGTTTTGTTTTGAGGAAAAAATCTTTTGTTTTTTATTTTTCATACTAAACACGATTGATTTTGGTAGCAGATGAGAGAACTTTTTGATAGTATTTTCCAATACCGAAATAAAACAGAGATCACAAAAAAGTTCATTTTTCATCTTGGTGCGCGCATTTGTATCGTGAATACATTTTTCATGAATAACATTTTTTCAATTGATTCGTAATTATTTTTTATAGTAACACGTTTCCCTTTTATAAATTGTATGTATAAAACGTGTATGTATAAAACATGAAACGGATCTAATTTTTTACATTCTCATTCTAATGAGAAGGTATTGGTTTTATGTAAAATTTGACATAGTCGGTTTTCATCAAATCTCCACGTTTTGAGACCCCCTGAGCTAGAAAAAACGATTTTTACGAAGGTGTCTGTCTGTCTGTAGTCTGTAGTCTGTCTGTCTGTCTGTCTGTCTGTCTGTCTGTCTGTAGCCACGATAACTTTCGAAAAAATGATCAGATTTGATTGAGCTTTGGCACACTTTTTTATGGCCGAAAAATAGAGAACGAGTTCGTTAACCAGCTATTTTGGATGAAAATCCAAAAAGTGAGCACATTTTGAAAATTTTTGAGACCACTTTTTTGGAAGATTTGAAAATTCTATGTACGGTTATTAGTAGTACGCAAAATGACGAACAAAATATTCTTATGACTTTTCGTGATAAAAAAAAATTACTGGAGTTATAGCATTTTCAAAATTCCAAAAAAACAAACGAAAATGAACATTTTAAGCCGAAAAACGCACATATGAAAAAAAGTCAAGAGGAGAAAAACGCTGCTTTTTGAACACCCTATAATATTTTCATAACAACTTTTTGAATTTTTTGAAAAATAAAAAAATCAAATTTTGATAGCACAAAAAATTAATGAAAAATCAAAAAAGCCATTTTGCTGTCAAACTATGCAAGATACCAGAAAAGATCATCTCACCAAAATTGTGCACCTAAAAAAGATCTACAAATTTCTTTTTATTCACTTTTTGATATGACGCGCAGTTTTTGTTTTATTCGTAAAAAACAGCATTGAGAATAGAAAAATCAAATTTTCAGACTAATATTACCAGCTACGAAAAAATGACCGAAAAAAAATTTGTTCATCCAAGAAAGTGGTACAAATTTATTGTGACTCATGTTTCGATAGGATGCGTGGTTTTTGTTTTATTCGTGAAAATAACATTGACAGTAAAAAAAATCAAATTTTCGAAAAAACAATGCAAGGTACGAAAACATATAAATGAACAGAAATTGTGCATTCAAAAAAGACTTACAAACCCGTAATCAATTTTTGTGGTAAGAATATATTCAAAATGAAAAAATTAACTTTTTTGATAAACGGCACAAGCTAAAATAAAATGTTAACTAATAAAATTTGTCGCCTGAATTATATCATTACTTTTCATTTGAAATCAAATACAAATTTAGTAATTTGTATATGAAGAACATATAACACGAAGCACAAAGTGCGCGCTCAGTGTATTTACCAAATCGCACGCCGTAAGTGCGCTCAAACTTTTTTGTTTCTATCATACGGTTCAAATGATTTTCAAATCAAATATCGAGCGCGAAGCGCGAGTGTCTGGATGAGAATGTGTTCCTTAAGGTCGATAGAACCTTGAGTAAATAAAGTTCCTTTTCAGTCTAAAATAAAAACAAATTTAACAATCACTTAATATGTAGAGGTTTTGATAATTTTATAATATTTGCAAACAAACTTTTTCTTTTCATCCAAGTCGAACACGAAGTTCAAAAATCTAGAGGAGCCGAGCGTAAAGCGCGATGTAAATACGCCCGAGCGCGTAGCGCGAGGTGAATACATAATCGAGCGCGAAGCGCGAGATTCAACAGTCGCGCGCCGTAGGCGCGCTCAAACTTGCGAGCGAAGCGAGCCGCGCGCGAAGCGCGCCATGAGAATGTGCCCGCGAAGTGCGCCATGAGAATGTGCCCGCGAAGCGGGCAGATTTTTTAATATACGAACCATTTTTTTCTATACTTTGCCCCCAAATCTAATACTTCTGTCATGTACTAGTTATGTCATCTCGTACTAGAATGAGCTAAAAAGGCAATAAATGTTTTTTAATATCAAAATTATAAATAATAAAAAATAATATAGCATAGATTCACAATAAAATGCAAAATCATGTAATCCTGAATGTAATCATGAATTCCTCTGGACTGACGAAAGTGTATGAATAATATGCGTAACAGGTGGCGCTAACTGTTCATTTTTTATCCTTTTGTTTTTTTCTTCAAAAGTCATACAAATTAGGTGGATGTCACAACCAAGTGTCTTTTTGTGTTGCATCAGTTCAAAATAATGTCGAATCAAAGGTTTTGAAGTGTAAATAAATAATTTACTTTAACTTTCTTCCGTGTAAATTGATCATTTCGGAAGATTCACCCCAGTGTGAAGAATCTTAAATTCAGTATTGCACTGTATATGACTTAACAGAAAAACCCACTACAAATCGAAAATCTATGTATCTGGTAAATCATATTTCTTGCTGTACAATCCACTTCAGCCAGGTTCAGAGTAAGCCTGTTTTACGAAGTTTTACGAGAGCCCCGTGAATGCTGTTTCCTTGATTAAAACTCTCACCGCATAGCGAACACGACGGCTCTATTCCAGAAATTGGAAAAATGGTGGAAGGCCCTTGCCACGAAGTGTGGTGAGAAAAAGAGCTTTCTTGAAGAAGCACCTGTGCTTTGGTATTTTCCTGGGAGAGTGCGGAGCTCTAGTTGAGAGAGATGTGCTTTTAAACAAGAAAAGAGGGAGAGGGACGTCTAGAGATATAAGAAATGGGTGGTACTGGGTGAGACACGTTTCTAGGTTCATTTGATAAACATGATAGCATTTCCAAAGTTAAATTCTCCTGACTAGAGACTTCAAATTTATATCTCCTTTCGCAAGACAGGAAACGTATTTTCACTATATGATATTTAGGAAAGCAGGATCCAAAGAAATCAAAAATGATTATTTTGTATCATTGGAATCACATAAAAAATATAAGTCTATTCATGGAAATCGTTTTTTTAAATTATTATTTTTCTGAACATACTTCTGGGATGCCCCACGATCATTTTGAGCCCAAAAAGAAAAAAATCGCTTGTGCCCTTTTTGAGAAAACTTTTTTTGATTTTTTTGAAGAGGTTAATCAACATAATTGATTGAAAATAAGTTAAACGTGGATTTCATTGGCTCAAACCATTCAGTTTGGCATACAAAAAGGGCTACAGGTTCTGAACATCTTACGAGAACTGAAATCCTTCAATATTTTTGAAAAACGGTGAAAAAAGTGGAAAAAATCGGTTTTTTGAAAATTGCCTTATTCCAGTTCATCCTATGCCCCAAACTCCTGAACAAGAATTGAAGTGCTTGAAATTTTCTACAAAATGAAAAAAAAAATCGAATGTCCTATCTCTAAAAGTTTGGGAGTTATGGTCCTAATAAGTCGATTTTAAGCGAATAATTTGAATGACAAAAAATATATATGTTTTTGAGGAAATAACTTATTCCCTATGCATATCTGGTAAAAATTGTTGAATCATTAATTAAAGAAGACTTAAGTTTGAGTAGATCTAAAAAAAACATTGCTCTAGTTCTAATAGAACCAAAATTATGGCCTTCTGAATATGGCCCTTTTTATGAAATTTTGTTCAATATCCATTTTTTAAATAAGAATCGTTTTGCAAAAGAACTCATTTCGCGAGCAATTTAGGTGAAAGTTGCTACCAGATAGGTTAAGGAGGATTTGATTTTTAGCAAATCTAAACAAAAATAATGCTCTAGCTCTAACTGCACCGAAATGATGGCCTTCTGAATATGATCCTTTTGTAATGAAATTATGTTAATCATCAATTTTTTAACAAATTAAACACGGAATCAAAATCTTATCAATTTTTAAAATAAAATATCTCGTTTTTCAAAATAAATAAGTTCCTGAGCATTGAACATGCTACAACTCATTTTAAGCTCACAATCATGTTTTCATAATATCGTTAATAAAAGGTTTCAGTTCATAATTAAGTTAATTGAGTCTTCATTTAATTCCAGCACAAGATACACAATATGATAGAAACATTTTTCCATGTATCATCCTCCAGAAACGAAAAATTAAAAAAAAATTCAACAAAATTCCATAAACAGCGTTATTTGCAGGAGGCCATAATTTCGATGCGATTAGAGCTAGAGCATTATTTTTCTTCAGATTTGCTAAAAATCAAGTCCTACTTAACCGATCTGGTGGCAACTTTCTCCGGAATTGCTCGGGAAATGAGTTCTTTTGGAAAAAGGTGAATTTCATTTAAAAAATTGATATTGTACAAAATTTCGTAAAAAAGGGCCATATTCAAAAGGCCATAATTTTGGTTCTATTAGAGCTAGAGCATTGCTTTTTTTTTTGATACACTCAAAATTAATTCTTTTTTGAATAACTTACTGGCAAGTTTCGCTTAAAACGCTGAGGAAATGAGTTCTTTTGAAAAACGAGAAATTTTATTTATAAAATTGATGTTAAACAAAATTTGATAAAAAAGGTTCATATTCAAAAGGCCATAATTTTGGTTCTATTAGAGCTAGAGCAATGTTTTTCTTAGATCTACTCAAAACTAAGTCTTCTTCAATTAATTATTCGGCAATTTTGACCAAATATGCATAGGGAATCAGTTATTTCCCCAAAACTATATATATTTTTTTCATTCAAATTATTCGCTTAAAATCGACGTCTTAGGACCATAACTCCCAAACTTTTAGAGATAGAACATTCAATTTTTTTTTCATTTTGCATAAAATTTCAAGCACTTTAATTCTTGTTGAGGTGTTTGGGTCATAGGATTAACTGGAATGAGGAAATTTTCAAAAAACTGATTTTTTTCCACTTTTTCACCATTTTTCAAAAATATTGAAGGGTTTCCGTTCTCGTAAGATATTCAGCACCTGTAGCCCTTTTTTAGATACCTAACTGAAACGCTTGAATCAATAAAATTTCACGTTTAACTTATTTTCATTAAAATATGTCGATTAACCTCTTCAAAAAAAAAAAAAAAAGATTCTTCTCAAATAAGGCACAAGCGATTTTTTTCTTTTTGGGGTCAAAATGATCGTAGGGCATCCCAGAAGTATATTAAAAAAACCGGCATATGCAAGCCCTTTTGGGTTGAAGCCAGTCGAGGAACACCGTGTTGTTAATATAATAGAAGGTAATTTTTTATATTAGTTGTAATAAAGATGGATCTATAATTCCGGCGAGTCGTGTTTGGTAAAAAATCAGGGTTTGCAGACAATTGTAAGGATTTGTACATAGTTGAACATAAAACAACAACAAAAAAGGCGGATCTTGAAGATGCTACCTCCTTGCTTACACCGACCGGATCTCAGGGACGCGATATTTTGTAAGAAATCAGTACAAAGATCCGGCTGCCTTCACTTGTTCTGGGACCTCAGAAAAAAGAGGGTTAATATTGAAGAGGCAAAATTTGCAAATATAATAAATATTAATTGTAAAATGAACACAAGTATTCAAAACAATTGTAATAAGAAAGGAATATATTAATATTACCCACTTGTTGAGCCATTATAACCAATAATATTTTATTCAAAATTATTAAGATCAGAAACTGTGTGGAACAATTTTGTCTGAATATTATAATACATTTTTCTGTAATTTTAAAATTATTTACAAAAGATACAAAAGGAAATAGGAATCAATGAGGATTGAAAATATCTCTTCAATTAACTACGTCCTTCGTTCAAAAAATAATAAAGAAAATAATACACCCGAAAACATCTTTCGCTCAATCGATAAAATTTAAATTTAATCACCGACGAACTTGCAATTATTGTAATGAAAAAGAAAAGTATAATAGAGTCAAATGAACCATTTATTTCACAAAATTTGAAAAACTTCATCAAAAGTATGCTCAATTGATTTAACGAAGTATGCCTAATTTTGTACATCTAAAAAAACATTTATTTCAAACAAAGAAATATTTTACTGGTTCAAGCTTTTTTTCAAATCAACTAAACCTAGCTAACCAAACATAATTTTATTGAATTGAAAAAATATTTTTTGTTTTAGGTCTATTTTATTGTATGTAATAATATTTGAAAATAAAATTATTATAATTTTAAAAATTATTTAAAAATTTTCGTAGATCCTACTTTGTTGTGCGAACACTAAGGCTCTGAATTTTAAGGATTTGCAGATCCATTCTTTCTACGTGATTTCGGTAAAAATTTTGTGCAAATCTGTATTTTTCATAGAAAATCAACAACTTTTTTGCAGGAATGAGAAGATCATATGTAAATTATTATGATGTCAATTATTATTGAATTTTTAAAACTTTATTTGTATTTTAATATGAATTTAGGAAATTTGTGAACTTATGCACGTTTTGGATAGTTACGGACATTTGTAAGGTTAGGAAAATTTATGGTGAACACACAAATTACCAAAAATTTGGAAAATTATGGAAATTCACGGAAATTCAGTGTACAGTAATTGTCGGTAATTTATGGTAGTTTATGGTCAATTAAGGCAAATTATGGTAATTAATCGGTAATTTATGGTAACTTATCGCTTCGAGTTGGTCCAATTACTTTTTTGTGAGCCCATAATGTGAGCTCATAGATGTACAATTTTCATTATTCACTTCCGACTCGCACCTCTTCTCCCTAGGGACCAAAAGCATACTTTTTACATTTTCTACATTTCCTTTTAATAACACATTTTCTCTGAAATTATGTTAGTAAAGTACTTGCATGAAAATGCACAATTTAAAGAAGTTTCAAAATTTTAGATGAATTTGTTTAGAAATTATAAATAATCAAGTACGCCAAATTTTTTGTCACGCACCTGTCCCAAACTACAAATTTCAAATGAAATTTAGAAATATTATTAACACGATGTTTTAAACTCTCCTAATTTCAAGTATATCAAAGCTCAAATTTTTTCGGTTCAAAAGGTTGAGAGCTCTAAAAATTTTGTATAAAATGATTACAGGATGCAGAAAATTTTTCAATGTTTTGAGCAGATATTACAAAAAAGTGACAATTTCAATGTTTTTTAGAGTTATAAATAACATAAGAAATAATCAACATTTTTGCATCTTTTTTTTCTCATTTTAAAGCTATGGTTCTTCATTATCGCAACAGTTTATAAACATATATGTGAAAATATTTGCTATGGTAATGCAAAAAGTTAAAGTTGTAACAAAAAGTTGGAAGAATTTCAAAATAGCTTGTCTGTTGGCAAATCATGATAAAAATTTAATAAATTTCTGTATTTTAAGTGACATTTATTGAAAATTCATAATTATATGTTTCATATATTTTACAAAAATATCTTTCTTACTAAAAACAATATTGACATTTTCTCAACTTTTCTGTTCGAGCTTTAACTGTTTATCACACGTAAGAAAAAAATTGTGCATTCATGCTAATAAGTTGCCTGAAATCTGTAGAAATTCATTCTCAAAATAGGCCCAAGAATATTAAAAAATGTTAATTTTTTCGGCCGTTATTGAATTTCGAGAAGTTTCAACCTGTCAAATATGGACAAATATAATTAAAATGCACAATTCCGAAAATTATTGAAACTATCTATATTGTGGGCTAAAATTGCTAATTTTATGCTCATGAAGATTATAGTATAGTTAAAAATCAAATTATCGTTGATTCAAAATATATCATCTAGAGTGTAAATTACATTAATTAAATCGTGAAAATAGGCATTTTTCATATTTTTAAACATTTTTATATGTTTTGCATATATTTTTAAAAGATCTTTGACCATATTTTCTTTCATCATATTTGCATGTTCTATCAAGCGACCTTAAGCAAAGTGTAAAATGCATAACCATCGCAAATACATTCCTTCTTGGATTACCCTCACTTAAAAAAAAAATATTTTAGGCTGTTTGGATTTTTTTTTTTTTTTTTTTTTTTGAAATTTCATTGTCTCAAATAGGTTTAATACATTATTGATCGCTGAATATAAAACGTAGAACTATTTGAAGTTTTCTAATCTGAAATAAAGCAATTTTGAATGATGACATCATTTTGCAATCAAACTAATTTTAAGTTTCAATTTTAATTCACTCAATTTTGAACGTAATCAATTTCTACTGGTATATAGAGAGAATATAGACCTTCAAAAAAATTTCCGTGTACTAAAGGTAAATAAATATTTGCATTTTTCATCTGCTATTTCGTGCTCGCAGTGAGGCAGCTTATTTTTTTTTCGTGTAATAAAACAAATATTTGTATTTCTCATCCTCTATTTCGTTTTCACATCATCAACATGTGATATGAATCCTTGAAAAAATGCTCGTCACACATATTTATTTTCCAAGTTATATATAAATGACATTTTCAAAGAGCGTTCAATTCATCTAAATATTCAGATTCAGATCAATTGTGCTCAACATTTTGAAGGCTTCAACATGAGAAGAAAAGTAATATTTTGACTTGCACTGAGTAAGATATATTTATAAATTTGCAAAATAAATTAATAATTTTTGTTGTACTTTATTCCAGACGTAAAAGAAAATTTCTTAACTGCGAAATATCTGATATAAATAATTTTGATATATTTTGAATTTGATTATATTTTGAATATAATTTTGATATGTTTTATTTTTAAAGCAATTGCTTCACTGACGTATTCCTCTGCAATTCCGGATGATGAAGGGGTTAGTTTAATTTTAACAATTTTATTTTTCACAATCAGTTATAAGAATTTTAAAAACCGCTAACAAGTACTTCGCTACGGGTGTTTCCTTTCGTTCATATGAGAGAAGTGAGAAAGAGAAGTGTACGAGGCGTTATAAGGGGGGTGGGGGTGATACTTTCAGAATAATGTATAATTCCCGTGTGTATTTATATAAAACGTTCGTTCCGCAACACTGCTTTGACCCATGTCACTGATCAATCTCTCTAGTAAGCATCCCAGGCGAAGAGCTTTACAAAGTCACCATAAGAGTACAAATTTACTTGCTGCTTGATTATAGGAAATGTAATTCCAAAATATTTAATATCTATGCGTAATATTGATGCTAATGTATATCTTATTTCTTACAGGATATTAACAAAAGGGGAGCTGCAATTATAAAGAAAACTCTACAGCAAATTAGCTGCCAAGGCGACTGCAAAGTGAGCATAAAACAATTTTTATTTTCTATTTCTCAATTTCAAAACTCTATTCTTGCAAAAAAAAAATTCATTAATTATATGATTTTAGAAAAGAGGAACACATAAACTCTGTGGCAATGACGGATGCAATTATAGCGGTCCGCTAGAGTTACAGTGCGTCCAGAAATGTGGAATAAGTAAGTTGTGCAACAAAATATTTTTTATTGTTCAGAATAATGTTATAAGGTTACTAATATCAATTTTTTAACGATAAATTACCTCTGTGTTCAAGAAGAGGATACAATAAAATCTTTAGTAAACGGACAATCATTTAGTGAACAGCTTTTGATTTTAATATTTGTTTTAGTTTTTCTTATATTGATCTAAGATAATCATAAATATCAATAATTATTTTAGAGGTCAAAATGGCATTTCCCAAAGGATGTGCGAAAAAAGAACCAAGAAATGCTGCATGTCTGGGCCACTGATGGATGATTGCTACCCAACATTTGTTTCCGCATTTTTTAGAATTTAAATTTAAAAAATATATATTTCTGAGTGTATTTAATGTATTTAAAAATTACCAAATCGAACCGTAAGAGACAGAAATTCCGGAAAATCAGGTAAGGCATGCCATATGTACCTTTTTATCTTTCACGGATCTACAACGCAAATATTGGTTCAATGTTACCAGCTTTACATAAAATATCTTGAGTCACAGTTCTCTAAAAAAAAATTGATACAAAAAATATGTAATGGAAAGGAAATTTTGTATTTAAAGTGAAAAATATTATAAATCAGGTTAATCATCAAATTGATCATCTCCATCATTTACAGATAATCCTTAATCAATAATTTATCTCTGTAATAAAAAAATACTTATATACTCGTAACAAATTTATCTTCTTTTTATTCAAAAATTATTTTCCTATAAACTAAATTAAATTTATATAATAATATTACTACGCATTTGCGTCTGCCTATCCAAAGGAAATCTGTTTCCAAACACAGCTGCAATTCTCTTGAGGGGACGTTTAAAAACTTCGTCACGCTATTTTTAAAACTTATTCCACTCCTCCCCTTCTTCGTCACAGATAATCGCACAAAAAGCTTGAACTCCTCAGGATGACAAAACAAATACGAACACCCCAACTTCCTTTTAAATCTAATATATTCTTTAAAATAATTCAGTTTTCAAACTAAAAAGTTGAATGTTTTAGAACATCGTTGACTTTTTAACATGAAAAAATGACTTCTCAACGCTGAAAAATGATTTTTCAACCAAACAATAAATTTTTTAACAAATATCAAAAACAAGTTTTAGACTTGAATTTGAATTTATATATAAGTTGAATCTTGAAACAAAAAATATTGAACTTCAAACACAAACAGTGACATTTTTAAGCAAATAGATATATCTTGAAGCTCAAAAGACGAACTTTTTAGAAAAGAGTGAATTTCCAACCAGGAGGAACGAATTTCATATCCAAAAAGACGAATATTCAACAGAGCAGTTGAACTTTCAAAAATAAATGTGCCTATTTAACAAAATTGTTTCATTTTCAACATAAAAAAATGCATTTTTAATTAAATAGTTGAATTTTCAAAAAAATATAAAAAAATCAATCATAAACCAAACTGTTGAATTTACAACCAAATAGTTAAATTTTTAAGGCCAAGGGAGGAATTTGCAACAGAATAGTATAAATTTGAACTAACTAATGTATTCTCAACAAAAAAGATGAATTTTCAATCAAAAAGATGACTTTTTGAAAAAAAAGTTGAATTTTCAACAAAATAATTAGGTTTAAGAAAAAGTTGTATTTTTAACTAAAATTATGAATTTTCAACATAAAATTAAATTTTCAACACAGAATTTCAGATTTAAACCTTATAGTTGAATTTTTGACTGAAATGATGCCATTTTTAACCAAAAATATCAATTCTTAACAAAACAGTGAAACTTTCAAAACAAAAAGACGAACCTTTTAAAAGACAGTTGAATTTTCTACCAAATAGTTGAAATTGCTAGGCAAATGGACGAATTTTTAAAATAATAGTCGAATTTTCAATCCCGAAAGACGATTTCCTATAAAAAGGTTGAATTTTCGAAAAAAATAATTCATTAACAAAACTGTTACATAGATTTCAAACGAACATAATGATTCTTCAACAAGGAATTGAATTTTTAACAAAGATGTTTAACTTTTAACAAAGAAGTTGAATTTTTGACAAAAGTGGTGGAATTTCGAAAGCAAAATACGAATTTTCAACATAATAGTTAAACTTTTAATCCAACAAAACGAATTATGTGCAAAACAGTTAAATTTTCCCCTAAATATTTGAATTTTTAAGCCAAGAAGATGAATTTTTAAGATTCAGAAGACAGTTGAATTACACTTGTTTACCAAATAAAAAATTTCTTCTGCACACCACATTTTAATATGATTTTTCAAATGTATTTTGGCCCGGTAAACACGGAAATCAGGCACAAACATTTTTTGATGGAAGCGTTTTCGAGATAACAATGTTCAAATTTTTTTTTTAATTTTGAGAGTTGTTCCGACGTTTCTGAGTATATCTAGCTAGCGATTTCAATAAGTTGGAAAAATTGTATTTTTTGTCCAAAATTAAGGTCGAAAATTCACATATCGTCCTGGGAAGAATAGAAATCGCAAATATTATTCAACATTTAAAAATCGCTAGAATCCTAACTACTGGATCGATCTAAAAACTTTAGAATATAAAGTTGTGGAGGATTTAGTTCTCTTCAATTTGAGTGCTCGTTTAGGGAAATCGGTCAATTAGAACTCGAGATATACTCAAAAAAGTCGGAAATTTTTTTAAAAACTTCTAACATTGATATCTCGAAAACGCTTCTATAATAAAAAATTTTGAGTGCGATTTTCGTGCTTAGTGGGCCAAAATACATGGGAAAATCATAGTGAGACAAGGTGGTAAAAAAAAGAACGAATTTTTGCATTTAAAAAGACGAATGTATTACGAAACAGTTGAATTTTCAACTAAAAAGAATGACTTCTTAACAAAATGTTTGTATTTTTAACAAAATAATTAAATTAAAAAAAATTAGTTGAATTTTAAAATAAAATAATGACTATTCAAAAAAAATCAATCCTCAACCAAACAATTAATCCTTCAAGACAATAATTGAATTTTCTACAAAAAGAATAGCATTTTTTTACTATTTTTACTTCTACAGCACAGTTGAATTTTCGACCAAATAGTTGAATTTTAGAGCCAAGAAGGCGAATTTTTTAGGAGATAGTTGAATTTATAATGCAAAAGGACAAAGCAGTTAAATTTTTAACAAAAGAGATGAATCTTCAAAGACGGAAATAAGTTTTTGACAACATATTATAACTTTTAACCAAGTAGTTGAATTAAAAAAAAAAACATTCCTTATGAAAAATCGAATAGTTGAATTTTAAACTAAAATAGATCAAATTTTCAACGGAAATGGAATAGCTAAATTTGCAGGTGAAAAACTTGCTTTTCAACGGCAATAAAAATTCCCACAAAATAGTTAAATTGCTACCAAATAGATGGATCATCAACTAATAAAGTAAATTATTAACAAAGCAGTTCAACTTTCAACCAAGTAGTTGAATTTTCAATCGAGAAGATTAATTTCTATTCCTTAATCATTTTAATTTTTCTTTTTATAAAATAATCTATTTTAATGAAAAAATGGTGCTATCAACTTAAATCTGCAAAACTTACGGTGTAGAAGAAAAATTATAGAGGAAACGGTTTTGACAACTGAAGAATGGATGATTTGCTGGAAGGAATATAACATTTTTAACGTTAATTGAAAGAATTATAGCATGAAAAATTAAGCTACTGATCTATTATGGAGGCAAGAACAACTTGATATCAGCGTCTGTCGTCTGCAGCTATATATTATTGAGAGAATGAATGCGTATGCAAATTTGATAAAAAATAATGTTGGACTCGAAATTTTAACAAAAATTGATGAATTCCACGTCTTATTAACTTTTTATAAGACAATGGATTTTCAACGGTCGGTTCGGCCCCACTTTACCCTAGTTGAATGTTCAATCATAAAAGATTTAATCATTAACTTTTACTTAACTAAATTAACTAATTAACTAAATCAATTCACAATAAAAAGTTTAATGATTGAACTTTCAAGCAAAAACGATAAATTTTCAAACCAGAAATAGAATAGTTACATTTCCAGTTAACAGAATTAATTTTTAACTGAAAAAGAATTTTAAAAAAATAGTTGAATGTTCAACCATTAAGGTAACGCATTAAGGCGAAAAATCGAGAAAAGGGCAAAGTTTCTGGAAAAAAGAGTGGAATAGGCGAATAGGAGTAAGAATGTGAAGTCTTCATTGAGATGCTTGAGTTAAAAAAAAAATCACTAATTTTCATTTTTTCAAGAATTTCAAACAAATTTTATATTCATTCATATTTCCCATATGTGATATTATATTCAGCTATAACCCCTCCCTCCTGGTAGTGTGGCTTAGTTTTTGAATCACCCCTAACCGCTTCACACTCTTATCTTCGCAAACCCACAATAAGAGAAACACATTTCAGAAAACAAACCATTTTCGCCGAGAACAAAAGAATTCAGAAAGGGATTTCTGATTCAAGGAGATGCGATAAGGATAGAGAGAGAATTGAGTTTTGATGTAATATACAGGAGCCCTAGGGGTGCGAACTGGAGACAAGTAGTCTTGAAATGCCGAGAGTGAATATGTTTCCGAAAGTGGTTTCGAGTTCGTATTGCGTTGTAGGGACAAATCCATTTCGAGTTTCGTTACTGCCGGTGACTGCGGAATTTCCTTAATGACCCACAGCATTCGAAATTCGTAGAGCAGGAGAAATCAGAACAGAAAGCTAGGAGGCAACGTTCTAGCAAGAGATATTGCAATAGAAGCAGGTTTTGTGTGCATTTGCGTATTTGCGTATGTGTGTGTGTGTGAAGAGATTGGGGGTTGGGGGGGGACGAACTTGCCGACCAAGTAGTAGCTGCAGGGTATTCGGATCCATATTCGCCATGAATTGAACTTAGAGGTAGTATTATATATATGTACATATACATATACCTATATCCATACGCATGAGCTTGAGAGTCAGAAGGTGAATGTTTGTACTTCGCGGGCTAGTTTGCCACAAATCAATGATGTCCAAAGTTTAACGTAGCCCAAGGCGCGTTACGGTCGGTAGCGTGTAATTAACCCTTAACCCGAAACACTACCGATGACTTTATAACGTCCTCCTTGTATATCCGGTGGCCCCTCGTTAGACTAAAATCGTGACAAATCGGATTACAGTGCTCTTGATGTCGTAAATCCCTAGGGAAAGAGTAAGAATGCGATCTCCACCAACCCCACGTATACGTGATTTGTTCTTTTATATCTACTTATTTCCAAGGAAGCACTTCGAGTTAAATGCAATTTGTTAAGATTGCGAGCCTTTGATAGCTATTTAGTATTCACTGAACAATAAAAAATGCGGTACCTATCTTAAAGCAGATGGGATAAATACAATAAAATTGTCTTGTTCTTGATGTCGGTTTTTAAAAGGGATAGCAAAAAAGAATTTTTTTATTGGTTTTGAAACTGTGGGAGAAAAAAATTTTACTGTGATAGCTTTGATTACTGAAGTTGTTTCGAAATATTAAGAAGCGTCGGAATAAAAATGATGATAGACGAATGAAATAAAATCGATCAAACTCTAATTTGAATTATTCAAAGCTTTTTACACCCTAATCTTCTCTGCCTTCAGTTATTTTTGTTGAATGAGCTGTATTCGGAATTCATGTCCCATAAATCAATTTTATTTATGAACTCGAAGGGTTACTATAGATAGTTGTTTGTAGATGTAAGAATTGAGATGTGATTATTGAAGTCTGATACTGAATTTTCAGATTACATTTTTTCGAAAAATTCGTAATTATCGATGATTGGATGTGAGATAACTTTAAGAATTTTAGCAGCACATTTTTCCTTTATGAATTGCCAATCTAAGATATGAATCTAGTAAAATGTATGTACCTACTGTCTGCTAATATAGAATTTTCCGTAAGATTAACCCATTTCCAGCTCGTCTAGATCTAGTATTACAAAACTTTCCGTAATACTAGCACTGATGCTATTCATATGCAGTTAGTATTACGGAAAATTCCGTAATACTAGATAGTACCATATATGTATAGACAATCATAAATCCGATATTTTATTGTAGATGACTTAACACCTCAACAGAAAAAACCACTATAAATCGAAAATCGATGTTACTGGTAAATCATATTTCTTGTTGTACAGACACGAAATCAATTTCATATATGAATTCAAAGGATTATTAAAATTTTTTTTTTATATCTAATTTTTGACAATTCTATCCTTTACAAGTAGTATAAACATGTTCTTAAACACAAAATCATGATTTTTGCTTCCTCATAGAGGAAGCTTTGTAATGGTAACATTTTCTAGAAATTTTAAATTCATTTAATTAAACATTCATTTTTTTTAAATGTCTGATACAATGTTCTTAGCAATTTTCGGATGTGTGGATGTCACTCTTTTTTGTGACACGATAACTTAAAAACAGTTGCAGATAAATTGATGAAATTTGTAGAGCTTATTTTCCCCACTAATATCTTGAAACTGACCCAAGGATTTCTCAAAATATTCATTTCATTTTTTTTAGCACTCAATAATATTTTAAAAATCGGTTTTTCATACTAAAACTTTTTTCATTAACATAATTCAAAGTTGATGCAAGAATATAAAAGATTCCTTAGCTCGAGACGAATCGATTGACCTATAATATTCATACATTTTATTGAAGAGTAGAGAAGTTATGGTAATTTATATATTATGAAAATCGGTTTTTTATAGTAAAATTTTTTTCATCAACATAATTGAAAGTTGATGTAAGAACAGAAAAGATGTGTTGATTCGAGATGAATCGATTAACCCATAATATTAATAAATTTTATTGAAGAGTAGGGAAGTTATTGTATTTTATATATTTTAAACTCGATTTTTATAGCAAACATTTTCTCATTCTCATAATTTAAAGTTGATGCAAAAATAGAAAAGTTGTGTGGATTCAAGACGGATCGATTGACCTATAATATTAATACATTTTATTGAAGAGTAAGGAAGCTCTGGTAATGCATAATATTTGAAAACACGGTTTTTTATAGTAAACATTTTTTCATCAACATAATTCAAAATTGATGCAAGAACGGAAAAGATTCCTTGATTCGAGGCAAATCGATTGATCTATAATATTAATACACTTTATTGAAGATTAGGGAAGCTATCCTCATTTATAATATTTGAATTATCTGTTTCAAACAGGAAAACTTTTTTCATCGACATAATTCAAAGTTGACGCATGAATAGAAGAGATTTTTTGATCATAAATTTTCAAATAGAATAATTCTGTCAATTTAAAAAAAATCATACAGCTGGGAAAGGGATAGGGTGCGACAGAACTTTTCCCTTCCCTTCTCCAGCTCGAAAAATTATAATTTCGAATACAAAATTTGATTTGTCTGAATTGTCTTTGTATTTAAAAAATTGTTTGTATTATTTTGTAATGTTGTATTTCTTGTAAATTTCTATTTTTAAATTAATGAAAATGAATACCTTGGGTTGTCTATTATTGAAAAAAATAACTAATGCTTCCTCTATGAGGAAGCAAATTGCTCGTGAAATGAGCACCATATAATATAAATAAAATAATATAAATATAATTAATAATATATATATATAATTATATATATATATATATATATATATATATATTAATTAATTAATTAATATAATATAAATACAAACAAAGTGGAAACACTCGAGATTTTTTATTTTATTTTACAGACTGATTGATTTTATCTCTAACGATTTTTTTTCTGTTGAAAAGTTTATAACTACGCATTAATTAAAATAAGTAATAACATTTAAAACCTATTTTGAATAAAAAGTTACGCGTTTCGAATCATCTGCCTTGAATTTTAGGCATAAAAATTTAAACCATCCGTTATTTTTGAATAAGAAGTCTTGATTTTGAAATTTACTTTTAAATTCGAGTACATTTTTTGTATTTTTTTTTTAATTTTGAGGTTATGAGTTCAAAGGTAAAATATATGAAAATAAAGAGTATTTTGAATGTGCCAAATAAATTTTATTGAAATTTCCTCAATTTCTCAGACTTCTGAAATAGAAGTGTAACTAATTTTTTCCAAATTTCTTCTCATTTAAGGAAAAATATAACTGCATCAAATTTCCAAAACATGTTTCGTAAAATTAAAGGAGAAATTTCTAAAAGTGATCTAATTTTTCCGTTCTTTTATTTAATTTTAATTCCGTTCGTTTCTTATATTTTATAATTGAGTCAATGTATAACATGAAACATTTTGAATATAAATAAACTTTTGAATTTTATATTATGCATATTTTGTCATTACTTTAAAATCAATAAAGAAGCTTTCGTGATTTTAAACAGAAATTCCAGTTTTTGCAGATTAGTGTTCTCTGTTTCATGCGGATGTAGTTTTCTCAATTTCGAAAGCAGAAATGGAAATTATTTTTATCTTCCGGGTGAAAACCGAGAAACGTTAAAACCAATGACAGAAACGGTAAATTCAAGGCATTGTATTGTGTGAAATAAAAATGAACTTGGCTATGCATGTACTGAGATAAATAAATAGGTTAGAGGTTTTCTTAAAGGTTAAAACCTCTACCAACCATAAAAATTTAAGATATTTGAGGGTGATTACTAGGAATTTGATAATTTTATACAAACAGGTTTTAGAAATCAAAAACATTTCCGAACCGTCTAAAATATTAAAAAAAAATTAAAGGTAACCCAAGAAAAAATGAAAATATAAAACTAAGAGGTCAAGTAATGTATTTGTGATGGATATTAATTATTTATCAATTATATCCAAAATTTGGAATGAAAGAATGAACATGAATACTAATAGAGTTCAAAATTTTAGTGTAATATTGAATCCCGATTTTTTTGTTTCATTGACACAGGTGGGAAATAGACGTTTTAAGGGGGTTGAAGTAGCATCTATGGAATTTGAAACCACCGAGAATATTATAAGACAAAAAAATAGATTTGGTACTTGTTATATCAGTAAATTAATAATCATGAACAAATAAAATCTGCTGAATTCAATCTCCCATTTCTGGTATTATTTTAGCCAACAGCAGATTACTCCCCTTATTCACAAAACATAAATGAAAAATTGCATTTTTATTTGAGACAGTTTCGCACCTCATGACATAAATATTAGGTTTTCTTAAATTTATGAAAATTTTATTTCTCTAAATTGGAAAACTGTTGGTGTCAAACTTCAAACAATCGCGATTAATATATTTTCCACTCAGTATTTTCAAAGCTATCTTGATAGTGCATAAATTCAGATGGTTAAAGCAAAGAAGCAGTTTTTATAAAAAATCCATTTTGCACATCTTCAGGATGTACATTTTTCAAATTCGTTGCCGAGAAGATTTTGTCGGTTTGATTATGCCTTCACATCAAATTGGTTTTCATAATTTAAGCAAAAAATTCGGTGACAGTCAAATTTTGATTTTCGTGCGGAATACTACTGCAGATAACTTCGAAATTCTAGTTCTTTTTTCAAAACCGTTTGTTGAATTTTTTCCTACAAAATAATTTGCACTTAGAAATATATCCTCTTGTGACGAAAATATGCTTCTGGACGTAAATAGAATTTTCTTTTAAATTTAAGATTGAAAGGATTTTCATTTGTCTTAAAATTTATTCACGGGGTACGAAACTAAATAGAAAAGAGGTCGATGGTTTTATTTCAAGACAACTTTTTTCTCTGAGTGATGTAAAAGAATCTTAAATATCGCTATTCTACTGGTCATTATATTAATCACATTTACGTAGAGCGATATTTTATTTACAAAAACCCAGAATTTTTATCGCTTTTACAGACTTTCACAAGAAAAATCCAAAAATGACAAGCTGACGTTTCAAAGCATCACAAATATCATTTTTTTCCTGTTGTTCTTTGAAATCAGTTGTTCTGCTATTTCCGAGGAGGAAAGTGCACTTACTTCTCATGTTTTTAAGATAAATAGTCTTATTTGTCTTTACTACCGTAACCCTTTCAGTAGGGCGTACATTCGGATTTTCTTCAGTCAGAAGAGAGCATTCGATTCAAGTTGAAATAAATGGGGTGCGGTGAGTTCAGAAAACTTTGTATTTCTTGGTAGAGGAAAGTTTGCATCTTCTCTGCGGCATAGAACGGACGAATGAGCAGACGGACCAAAACAAACCGGAAAATAGAAATCCTGTAGTATTAGGGTGAAAAGCAAGAAAGGGTGGCTGATAGTAAACCCACTGGCATTAATCCAGAATATAGGCAAGGGAAACGAAGACTGGGTTTAAGGAGAGGGAAAGGGAAGGATAATGCGTCCGTGATAAAACTAAGCCGGATAACACCAGGGATAAAAAGACCAGGTGAATGCTTGGCAGTGTCACCAAATTGCTCGAATATTTTGCACCCGAGACTAAACCGCTTGACCGCAGTAGGCTTCTCTGCCAATAAACCCCAAGCTTAAGGTTACCACTGACATTTTCACGCATTCTCCGTTCTTTGTTTCAAAATAATTTACGACGATAACTGATGAGAGAAAAAGAATAAAATCAGGTATTCATGTAATAGGGTAAAGACATCAGTAGTGAGCCACTTAAGGGATAGGATCATATTCGAAGCTTTAGAAAATATTTGTTTCCAACTTGGAGAAGGATGAAATGCATTTTTTCGCCTTCTAGAGATTTTTGCAGCTTCTCATTCAAATATTTAAAATTTATTGTTTATTAATTTTTTGTCATGTTATTATTTTATATCTCTTATTTAATATCTTATCACATGCGTGGTAGCGAATCACCACCAAGTAATAGAAAAAGCTACTTAGAATCCTTATCTGGTATGATCATATATTTTGGACAATTTTTGGATCAACGGCGCAATTTTCAATCGATTTCAATAAAACTTGGCAGCTGACTAACCAGGCATTAAAAAATAAGTTAATATTAAATATTGATCAAATATTGAGTGATCAAATATTGAAAAAATTGGGTTATTGAAGGTAATTGTTTAATCTTCAAGGTGAAAAGTTTCTTTTGGGTGTTGCTTATCTACTATGACATTCACGAAATAATCATTGAAGCTAATCTCAATACTAAAATGTAAAATGAAATACTATAATGTAGCGCCGATTGCCATTTCAATGGTAAAATGTCGAAGTTTTAAATATTGTAAGTTGACGCACGTGGCCTTTTTTGAAAGACTTAATAATTAAGTATATTAATTGTTATAGATTGAATTTTCCCTATTAATAAAGCAAAGTCAAGATACTAACCTACGTGTAACATATTTAGTTAGAATTTTTTTTCTACTTAAATAAACTACTTGCTTTAAAGTTGAATTATGTACTTTGAAAAAAAAATCATTTTTTCGGCCAAAGATTCGTCATTTTAGTTAATAATTTCACTATTTGGTCGTGAATGAACTTTTTTTATTAAAAATTCATATTTTCAAGTTCAACATTCAACATTCAACATTTGGTGAAAAAAAATCTTTCTTTGGCTTGACAATTCAACAATTTGGTGGAAAATTAAACTATTTAGTTTTAAATTAAACTCCTTTGGTAAAACATTAAATTTTTTTGTGAAATATTAAACAATGTTTCTAAAAATTCAACTATTCTGTTGGAAATTCAAGGATTTGGTTGAAAATTGATATATTTTGTTGAAAATTCATCTTCTTCAGCACAGAATTAATCCTCTTGGTTGAAAATTTCAGTACTTTGTTAAAACTTGAACTACTTTGCTAAAAATTCCTTTTTTGGTTGAAGAGGCGTCATTTCAGTTGAAGATTCTGGGCTTTGGTTCAAAATTCGACAATTTTGTAAAAAATTCTTTTTTTATAAAAAATTTCTTTTTGAATTTTAAAATGTAACTATTTCATTTTTGGTTGAAAATTGATTTTTTTTCCAGTTGAAATTTAATTATGCGGCTGAAAATGTATCGTTCATAGTTGGAAACTCAACTACTTGGTTGAACATTCATGTGTTTTGTTGAAAATTCTTTTTTTTTCAGTAAAAAATCAATATTCTCGGTTGAAAATCATGTTTTTGAATGAAAATTGAATTATTTGCTTAAAAATTAATCTGCTTTGTAGAAAATTTAAAAATTTTGTTAAAAACTCATTTTCTGGTTAAAGAGTTTTGCCTCTAGTTGTAAATTTATCTCTTTGGTTGAAAATTTACCTATTTTGTAGAAAATTTGTTTTTGTTGTTAAGCATCATTTTTCTTAACTGAAAATGTAAACATTCCATTTTCGGTTGAAAATTGTTCTTTTCTGATTGAATATTTATTTATTTTGTTGAAACTTTGTCTTCTTTGTCCAAAAATTACTTCTGGTTGAAAATTCATCCTTTTCGGTCGAAAATGTAACTGCTTTTAGTTGATAATTCACATTTTCGGATTGAAAATTCAGCTGTTTTGTTGAAAATTCACCTTTTTGGCTTAAAAATGTAATATTTTGCTGGAAAATTAAACTATTTAATGAAAATTAAACTTTTTGGTTCAAATTTAAACTATTTATTAAAGGTATCAAGGTCAAGATTATCGAATCTGCAACGATTATTAGTGCCATTTTCCCTGATCAATTTGGTAGTTGTGGTGCAATGAACCGAAATATTATTTTAAAAAATCATTGTTTTGGACGAAAATATAAATAAAAAATTTCAGAAAACAATCCATAAACAATTTTTTCGGTGCGATTTTCAAGTTTAGCAGGCCAAAATGCATTGGAAAAATATAGCGTCACCATGCACAAGAATTTTTTTTAATTTTTAGACTAGGCTATTCCATTTTTAATTAAAAATGTTTCTTTTTTAAGTCAAAAATTCAACTATTTGGTTTCAACTGGTTGAAAATTCGGTCTTTTTTTTTTTTTGAAAATTAGTGTTCTTTGACTGAAAATTTGAATATTCCATTTTCAGTTGAAAATTTTTTTTTTTTATTTTAAAATTCGACTATTTCGTTGAAAGTTCATCTTTCTTGATCAAAAGTTAACTTTCTTGTTGAAAATTCTTATTTTCCGGTTTAAGATTCAACTGTTTTCTGAAAAGTTCGTTTATTTAGCTTGAAAACGTAACTATTTTGTTGAAAATTCGTCTGTTTGCATGAAAAATTATTCTTGTTTGTTTAATTCATCCATTTAGTTGATGATTTAACCAACTATCAGATAATTTTTTTTTGTTTTTGTTGAAAATTAGTGTTTTCAACTGAGAATGTAAGTGTTTCAATTTTATTTGAGAACTACTATTTTTTAGTTCAAAATTCACCCATTCGGTTGAAAATTAATGTATTTTGTTGAAAATTAGTCTTCTGGTGGAAAATTTATTTTTGTAGAAATAAATCTTCTTGGTAGAAACTTCTTTTTTGGTATAGCTTCAAAATTCAGCTATTTGGTGAAAAGTTCCACTATTTCATTCAAAGTTTCATTATTTGGTTGAACATTCAACGTTTTTATGAAATTAGTCATCTTTCTGATCAAAAATTTAACTGTTTTGTGAAAAATTCTTCCTTTTGGATTAAAGATTCATCTTTTATAGAAAAACGGTCATCTTTCATGTATGATAGTTTATCTGCCTTGACCGAAAATCAACTTTTTGGTTGAAAATTCAACTGAATTCGAAAAAATTCTTTTTAGCTTGAAAATTCAACTATTTGGTTGAAAATGCAATTACTAAATTTTGTTCGTTTCGATAACATTAGTCTTAATATATGTACACGGATTTGAATTTTATTTTTTCATCAGTAAAGTTTCATGTGTTACAAAACCTTTGCGATCCCCCTCCTATGTGACACTTTGTGAGGTTGGGGTCGAGGGGGGGGGGGGGCCCCCGGTTAGAGTGTCAATTGATATGTGGACGCTCCCTTTTTAATATGGAAGAAAAGATTGGGAACCTTATAGTATGACTATATAAACTAGCTGTGAATTCGATCTCGAGTGTTTCCACCTTGTTTGTATTTATAATTATTTGGTGCTCATTTCACGAGCACTTTTCTTCCCGTTAGCAAATGTATTTGCTTCGTCATAGAGGGAGCATTAGTTACTTTTTTCAATAATAGACAACCCAAAGACTTCATTTTTATTAATTTAAAAATAGAAATTTACAAAAAATACAAAATTACAAAATAATACGAAAAATTGTTAACTACAAAGACAAATCAGATAAATGAAATTTTGTATTCGAAATGATCATTTTTCGAGGTGGAAAAGGGAAGGGAAAAGTTCTGTCGCACCCTATCCCTTTCCCAGCTTTGTGATTTCTTTACAAAAATTGTCAGAATTACTCTATATGAAAATTTATAATCAAAAATTCTTTTCTATGCATGCGTCAACTTTAAATTATGTCTATGAAAAAAGTTTTTCTGTTTGAAACAGATGATTCAAATATTATAAATGAGCATAACTTCCCTACTCTCTAATAAAATGTATTAATATTGTAATTCAATCGATTCGTCTCGAACCAAGGAATCTTTTATATTTTTGCATCAACTTTGAATTATGCTACTGAAAAAAGTTTCACTATAAAAAACCGTATTTTCAAATATTATGCATTACCATAGCCTCCTTACTCTTCACCAAACTGTATTAATATTATAGGTCAATCGATTCGACGCGAAAAAACACATCTTTTCTCTTCTTGCATCAACTTTGAATTATGTAAATGAAAAAAGTTTTACTATTACAAACCGATTTTTAAAATATATAAATTACCATGAATTACCGACTTTTTAATAAAATGTATTAATATTATAGGTCAATCGATTCGTCTTGAACCAAGGAATCTTTTATATCCTTGCATCAACTTTGAATTATGATTAATAGATGGTAAAAGTTAGAATGCGATGTTGTGCGTCTGAGTAAATAAATACTTGAATAACGTAAAAGGTATAAGATAACATACTTCAGACCAAATAAAAAGACCTTGATGATCTTAAAAAGATCCTTTAATCATCGACGTTTCGAGAGTCAATTGCTCTGCTCTTCAGGAAACAGGAAACCAAGTCATATAAAAGTCCTTTATTTTTAAAAAATTGGCAGAAGCCAAAATGTCGTAGTAAAAAAAGATTCATGCTCTTACAAGATTCTCATCTTAATTTAGTTCTGAGCTTTTAATATTTTAACTTTGAGATGTCAAAAAGTAGTAAGGTCCATTATTATAACATCACGGACAATATTAAAAAATTATTTGAAGAATTTTCTTTTTAAATTTGAAATGGAAGACAGAACTAATGTCCGTGATGTCATAATAATGGACCTTACTACTTTTTAACATCTCAAAGTTAAAATATTAAAAGCTCAAAACTAAATTGAGATGAGAATCTGGTAAGAGCATGAATCTTTTTTGACTACGACATTTTGGCTTCTACCAATTTTTTAAAAATGAAGGACTTTTATATGACTTGGATTCCTGTTTCCTGAAGAGGCGAGCATTTGACTCTCGAAACGTTGATGATTGAAGGATCTTCTTAACATCATCAAGGTCTTTTTATTTGGTCTGAAGTATGTCATCTTATACCTTTTACGTTATTTAACTTTGAATTATGCTACTAAAGAAAGTTTTACTATAAAAAACCGATTTTTGAAATATTATTGAGTGCTAAAGAAAAATGCAATAAATATTTTTAGAAATCCTTTGGTCAATTTTAAGATATTAGTGAGGAAAATAAGCCCTTCAAATTTCATCCATTTATGTGCAACCGTTTTCTAGTTATCGCGTTCACAAAAAAGTGTGACATCCACACACACATCCGGTCAATTTCTTAGAACATTGTATTAGACATTTTTACATTGAGGAATGTTTAATTAAATGAATTTGAAAATTTTGGAAAAGGTTACCATTAAAAAGCTTCCTCTATGAGGAAGCAAAAAGGTCATAATTTTAGGTTTGATGATGAGATTCATAATGAATTCATCTTAACATCTCGAGATGAGAAGGCTCTTAAGAGTTTGAAGGAGAAGAGATGATGAGTTGAGCCGTGATTTCGGTTAGAGTACCAATATCTGCCTTTATTGTATGAGCTTGGGTAAATGTTACGTCTAGTGTTAGCCATCTAACGACGGCAAAGATGATACAAGGAGATATTATATCCAGCCGGTTACCAATTTATCGTGTGCTTATCGCAACGGCAGGACACTGGCCTTAATTGGTTTAGGTTTTCTTCGATATCGTATTTTACGAGGTGGCCAGAAGGATGACCGTGCGACCTCATAAAGATAACAAACCATCGCGATACGTCACAAGGTCGTAACGTAATTTAGTCGCGAAACGATCGCACTTCGCCATTTCTGTTGAAACGACCTTTCGAGCTGTGTATCGTAAAACTGATTTTAAGGGCAGACTATGGCTCAACTTTTATAGAAAACATTAACAATAAAATACTCTACTAAATTCAACAGACTGTCCTAGCACCAGTTAAAACGATGAGGGTCTTATTCCAATATTGGCACGTTAACAGTAGCAGAATCTTACTAAATTCAACGAAATTAAGGGACTACGTAAATTATATAAAGCGATTACATTTTACCAGCACATTGTGCGTGCCACGTGAGCACTCATTACCCTTTCTTTACAATAAAAAACTTGTTTCATTTTCCAAAATTTTGTTATAGATTTTAAGGAAAATCTGATATAAATTGAGGACTCTGTATATGATTTACAGAAGTTTTCTTATTATTATATTATTATCAATGACAATTCTTTAACATTGGCAGATTATTTTATTCATTGACAAAATATGACTCTCGGGTTGTGTAATAATCTGACACCGTACGTTTAATATTTTTTTAACGATTAAAAAATAAATACATTTGCGAGTATTTCCTGAGAAACTATTCATCAGGGTAAAATTAAATTGGACTATTTGAAATTTATTCGAATTTTCAATAAGGCTCCATTTACCGCGTTTTCTGGACATATGTGTCGCATAAATGCTTTAAATTATTTTGTTTTCATATCAACATTTTATTTTTAAAGTTCAAGGGTGAGAAAAATGTGACATTTATGTTCATGATGGAACTGAGGATAATTCAAGTGATATGATGTAACATTTTATTTAATCAATACAGACGCATACAATAGTATTTCAGTTTATATTTGACAAGAGCACAAGTAACTTTATTGCTGAATAACAGGCAAAATGGTATGTTTACAATAAATAAAAAATAAACATTTTTCTATATTTTCATTGCATTATTTACATTCAGATAATAATTTTGAAAACCAATTAGGTTTTATTGTTGCTAGTTCTATTAAAAATTTTAGCTTCTCTTTATATATTGATCGTGTAATATGACAAATTCTACTTCACAACTTTGCACTTTAGAGGTTTTCCATATGTTTCAAGATGAATACCCCGTAGAAAGAAAATCAAAGAAATCTGCAATTTACCCAGAATCTGTTTACATTGTCATCAGAGAAGGTATTAGATTTGTGTAAAATTTTGGGGGGGCCCACGGGCCGTTTTTGTCAAATGTCCACGTTTTGAGACCCCTTAACCCGAAAAAACGGTTTTTACGAATGTGTCTGTCTGCCTGTATGGCTGTATGTATGTATCTATGTCTGCATGTATGTCTGTTTGTCTGTATGTCTGTTTGTCTGTATGTCTATTTGTCTGTCTACCTGTGAGCACGATAACTTTTGGAAGAATCGACAGATTGGATTGGCCTTTGGTATACTCTTTTAATGTCCTAAAATGAAGGTCAAGTTCGTTAGCCAGCCATTTTGAATAAAAATTCAAATAATTAGAACATTTTCAAAATTGTTTTGACAACTTTTTTTAGAAATTAAAATTTTATGTATGGCTATTCATAGCATTCAAAAAGTCAAACAATTTATTTTAATAAATATTTCAATAATTTATAAAATATTTTAATTTAATTTTGACAATATATTTTTTCGATAAAAATCAAATTACCAGAGTTATAGCATTTACAAAATTTAAAAAAAAAATGAAAATAAAATTTAAATTTAAAGCCAAACAACGCACGATATAAAACAAAGTCAAGAAGAGAAAAATGTTACTTTTTGAACACCCTACAAGATTGTCATAACAACTTTTTGAATTTTCTTGAAAAATCGGAAGTTCAAATTTTGATCGCACAAAACAAAAACCAAAAATTCCATTTTGCGGTCAAACTATACAAGATACGAAAAAAAAAATGAATCAACAAAAATTATGCATTTGAAAAAGATATACAAATTTATTACTAATGACTTTTTGATACGACGCGTAGTTTTTGTCTAAATTCGTAAAAAACTGTATTGAAAATAAATAAAATAAAATTTTTGGACAAACGACACAAGTTGCGAAAAAAAATGGAACACAAATGTTTCAACCGAGAAAGAGCTACAAATTTGTTATTAATAATTTTTTGATAGAATGCGTGGTTTTCGTTTTATTGGTCAAAAACAACATTAAAAAATAAAAATTTTAATTTTTGGACAAACGATATAAACTATGAAAAAAAGGAATTAACAAAAGTTTTTTGATAGGACGCGTAGTTTTTGTTTTAATCGTAAAAAATAACATTATAGATAAGAAAATTAAATTTTTTCATGAACGACACAAGGTTTGAAAAAAATTAATAAACAACAGTTTTTCACCCAAAAAGGATCTACAAATTTTTCATTAATAATTTTTAGATAGAACAAGTAGATTTTCTTTCAATCTTAAAAAACAAGATTAAAAATAAAAAAATTAAACTTTTGGAAAAACGACACAAGAGACGAAAAAAAAATGAAAACACAAAAGTTGTTCAATCAGAAAAAAATCTACAAATTGTTTATAAACTCTTGTTAGAAAAACAAAAAAAAATTACCTTTTTGGAAAAAGGACACAAGCTACAATAAAATTTTATTAAAAAAAAAGTTTCGCCTAAATTTTATCTACAAATTTGCTCAGAACCACTTTACGCTAGGATGCATATTTTTAGTTTAAATAATCGTAACAAATAATATTAAAGATAAACGAAAATACGTATGTTTCAATACCAATGCATATCATGAATTGTAATAATATGAATTTATTGAAATGATATATTTTTTAGGCTAGTTGAGAATGAATCTTAATGCAAAATAAGAAACAAATATTAAAGTAATCATGATAATTAAAATGTGTACTTTATATTGCAATATCTGAATAAGCAATTCCAGACCGAGGTATATAAATAAATGTAATATACATTTGATATAAAAGTGTTGAACATAATGGAGAAAAGTTCATATTTTGGAAAAAATCGAGTGCGAAGCAGAAGATACGTGATGAGAATGTGTTCGTTAAAGCCGAATGAGCTTTAACAAAAGAGAATTCACAATAAACAAATTACAGTTTTCGAAACGAGATACGGGATGAGAATGTGTTCGTTAATGCCGAAGGAGCTTTAACTTAAGAGAATTCACAATAAACAAATTACAGTTGTCGATGCTTTGACCTTTGCTTTGACTTTGAGGTAAATGCATTTTCAAGGGTGAATATCGGTTGCAAATTTCTGTATTTTGGCGAAACATTGTCTTTTGTGGTAGAAAATTAATCTTCTTGGTGACTACTTCACCTTTTTGGTTGAAAATTCCATTGAAAAGTAAAATATTTGGTAAAAAATTAGTTTCTCCTCATCAAAAATTAATTTTTTAAACTAAAAATTTAACTTTTAAATTTAATTTCATCTTCTAGGATGAAAATTCAACTGTTTAGTTGAAAATTTATTTTTTTGATTGAAGATGCATAATTTTAGTTCGAGAGTAATTTCTTTGCTTGAACTTTTTACCAAATTTTGTTGAAAATGAATTTTTTTTTGTTTTAAAAATTAATTTTTTTATTAAAAATTTAGCTGTCTCATTTTCACTAGAAAAATGATCTTTTTCAGTGAAGAATGCATTTATTTGATTGAAAAATCGTCTTTTTTAGTCAAAAATTCGATTGGTTTGGTAGAAAATGCATATTTTTGGGTAGAAGATTCCATTTTTTTCAAAAATTCGTCTTTATGGCTTAAAAACTCAAAATTTGGATAAGAGTTTTTTCCTGTATGGATTAAGAAATCTTTTTTGGTTGAAAATTCAACTCTTCTGTTGGAAAGTTGCATGTTTTAGTTTATTTCAACAGTTTTTTTTTTGATGATTATAATCTTTTTTGGTGGAAATCTCAACTATTAAACTTTTTGTTTACAATTTATTTTTTTAATCAAAGATTCATCATTTTGATTGAAAATTTAACTATATAGTTGAAAATTCCTTTTTTTTATTTAAAATTAATTATTTCAAATCAAAATGTAATACAAAAAATTTTGAGTTAATAAATATTACATTTTTTTCAGTTCTATTATGCTATTATGCTAAGTTTTTCAAATTTTTTCAGGGAAAGATTTGAATAAAGACGAGAATGAAGTTGCCGTGAAGTTGGAAGTGATACAATTATTATTTTTTTTTATATATAATAATTTTAGTTTCGGCTTATAATTTCATTGTAAACCAAAACTACAGAATATACGAAATTCGATTAAAAATAAAAATTTTCGTTTAAAAAACCCCGTGCATATTCAATTCTATTTTTGAATATAATTGTTATACTTTCTGACAAAATTAATAAGAGTTACAAACAGTAAATTTGTTTGCGAAAAATATATTAAAGTTCAAAAATTCAGTTTGTCAGTTGAAAAGAGGAATTAACCAAAATTATTATTTGCAGAATTTTTGAAAATTATCGAAGGAAATTATATTGTTAAATTATTTACTAATAAAAAAAATAAATAAATGAAAAAATGCAGTCAACAAGAATCGAACACGCAACCTTCTGGCAATGAAGCAGAAGCGCTACCGCCTGAGTTATCGGTCGATGGGGATTGTTTTTCGCCAAACTCTATATGGCCCGCGGCGAATATTTCAAAGTGGATTTTCTCGAAAACGGCGGAAAAGCGCATACTACTGCTTCAGCAAATTAATTTTCAGGTAATGAGCTTTCTCTGCCAAATAATGAACCAATACTAAAACTTACAATTGGCGGCCTCCCCTTGCTATTATACCACAGTTTGAAATCTAACAAAATTTTCTTTAACATAAAGTTGTTCCCCTTGCAAGGAAATGCTTCATTATTAATTTTTAAATGATTCATTTTGAAATTTAGAATGGTATCAGTAAATTTTAAAAAGCATAATGCAAAGTATAAAAATGATTAGTTTTTAATGACATAATTTAAAGATCCTAATTTAAGAATACTTCAATTTTAACCGAAGTCTGGAATTGTTTAATTTTTGAAGTTATATGTTTGAGTTCATTCATTTGAGAAGCTTTCAATTCAAAATCATACCACCTTTAATGTTTTTTGAATGATTGAACTTTAAAGGTTTACAGTTTTTAATTTCTGCAATTTTAAACAGCGAAAATTACACTGGATTTATTTTTATTTCAGAAATCTCATTTTTTAATTTACAAAAATGTATTCAATCACTTTGAATGTTGCATCGTACTTTACGATATAATAGATACCTCATAATAAATATCATCTTTACAAATTATATAATTCTCATTTTCAGGTTCGAAAGCATAAATTCGAAAATATTTGTTTTTAAAATCCTTAATTATCAGGAAAGTTACAAATTTCTTAATGTTAAATATATTCATGTTATTGTTGTTGCACATATGAATATAATTCAAAATGAACAGTTTTGAATGCTTTTTTGGAATAATCCAACATTTTTTTTGTAATTTATTTTAAATCATGTTTTGTAGATTTCAAATTGTGCAATGTTGTAGGTTATTACTTTCAACTTTTGCAATTTTGAACGTTTTTTTTTTAATAGAGTCATTTGAAAACCTTTTAAAAATTAACTTATATACAAGGCATTATTTTTTAAGTGGTAAGAATTTTCACTAATTAACGAAAGAATCGCACGGATTCAAATAGTTATAAATAGGCCACTGAAAATAAATATTAGGTTTTTTTCCTTTTAATACAATCAGTTTCAAAAATCGGCATATTATGACTATTTTAATATCAATTTTTTTTTATTTTTCACTACAAATTCGATAGGGTTCTGCATGTCCTTTACATTGAATATAATAATTTTTTATGGATATAAAGAAAAAATTATTATATGTAATATGTTCAGAAAAAATGGAAAATGTCCCTATTCGTATTCAGAGATGAATTGAAAACAAAATTCCATATCCCAATTCAGAAATAAATTGAATACCAAAATTTTCTCCCTTGCAGTTGAATAAAAATGTTAAAAATGTCCCTCTTCCGAATAAGAAGAATTTTTTTTCTAAATTCTTTTCTGAAACCATAAGGAACATATTGACATTAAAGAATCTGTCTCGCTCCAGCTTACTTAAAATAATTATCAAAATGTTTTTAAAAAAAACTTCCTTCTCCAATTCAGAAAAAAATCAATAAAATTCGCTTCCTCCCAACTCTATAAAAATGTTAAAAATAAAAAAAAATCCTCTTTCAATAAAAGAAAAAATTCAACTTTTCAAACTCAAAAAAGTTTCAAATCAAACTGATAAAACATTGAATCATTTTATTTCATAATAAATAGGTGACATTCAAAGTGATGAGAAAGGTTTTTCTACGAAAAACTTTATTAAGTCCAGGAATTAAAAAATTATTATTTTAATTTGAAATACTTTAAATTCAAATGAAATCTGAGGCTTTAATTTTGTAGTTAAGTATTTAACACTTAAATTAAAAAAGTTTCAGGTTTGAATGTTTTAATTTTTTAATTTTAATGACCTGGAAAAACGTTTGTTAACCAGGACAGAACGTGCGGAACGCATAAACAAACAAAATTTTTCCTTTCCTAAGAATGAATTCAACAACCAATATTCTATTATATTTTGTATTGAAAAATTAGTAACGGTACATGTATAAATTATTTTATGTTAACTGTTAGATATAATAACTTAATTAAGTACTTAACTTGTTTTGAAATTTTATTGAAAACTCCTAATATTTTAAATTTTGTTATCGTGAAAATTTTAATTGTTTAATAGTAGAGAATTTAAACGTAGGACTTATGCTGATGTCATGAATATACGAAAATATTTTACGTAATTTAAGTACAGATTCTGAAATGCATTCAATTAAATTAAACTGAATCAAGCTGACAATTTAATTACAGACAATTCAATGTGAATTGGAAAGTAATTAATTGAATTGAATACAAATTTGAGATAATTCAAACTGAGTTTGAAGGAACTGGATTTCATTCAAGGGAATTTCACTAAATTCAAAAATATTGACCAGAATTCGAGAGAGTTCTAAAGATCTGAATCGAATTTCAGTAAACTTGAATAGACTTCAGAGGAATTCTACTAAAATCTGGAGAATTCAAATGAATTCAAGGGGACTCACTAAATTTTAATTAATTGAATTTTAGAGAATTCCAGTGAATTCAAGATTTTTCTAGTTAATTCAAGATTATTGAAGAAAATACAAGGGTACAATAGCTCTTTATAGACGTAGTAAAAATGAAATAAAAAAATTGGTACCCTAGAATTAAAAAATGTTTTTTTAGTATCAAACGAGGTACGTATATGAGCCACTGATTTTGCAATAATTAATTTCCTTGGGAGTAGAAAATAATTACGCTGGCCAGAATAATGATTTTCACATGAATCTTTCAAAATAAATATAGCGACTTTTATCTAGAATATATGCAAAGTAATAATTCACAGAATAAAATTGAACAAAATCTATCATTTCCGCGCAAATATTCTCTATTGATTTTCATACGCTGTTCAATCAAGAACTTGATTTTATTAATACTTTATAAATAATGCCGTTCAGACTTTTCTCGTTAACACAAATTGATACGGAAAATCAAATGTTCTTCAAAAAGTCGGAGTGTTTGAAAATGTATTTTCATTCATCGAATTAAGCGAACATTTGGCGAAGAGAAAAAATTGTTTTCTCGTTTTAGAGCATATTTAGAATTACTCTCTTTAATTCTCGAGGTTCATAGGAAATAATTTCTATCCATCATAATATATTTTAAGGAACATGACAGTGAAGGAACATGAGTTGAATAATTCGTATGAGTTACATTTTTAATTATCATTTTGCAACTCTCAAAAACAACTGGGTTTTCTCGTTACACAAATGTAGAACTTCTGAGCAAATGCGCAAGTAATTATTCATAAGCAATTTAACTGTTCATTTTGCACATGAATGGCTGTATAGAAATCCATCAACTTTGTTTTTAAATAAATTACTAGATGCTTCTATATACGCCGATTAAATTTAATTTTGCTTATAGATTGCTAGATTCACCACAATAATTCTTAATCCTTGAAGGACACTTGGGGTCACTGTGACCCCACGGGCTTTCCGTTTTGTTTCCGATTCTCTACGTTTTTTTCGAATAGTTAAATTATCACTAAGGTTTTGGGGATATTTTTTCTATTTTGTATTGTTTTAACATCACTCATGTTTTTTTAGCCAAACATATCTGGAGGTGTATTGGGGGGTGCGTCATTTAAGGGTTAATTCTGGAAATTAATTTTTTCTTTCTAAAAGTGTTTCTACAGATTTACCTAGTTTCGGCTCCCACTTTCAAAAAATGTAACTTCCTAGGACCATCGAAAAATATTTTATAGAACGTTACATTTTTAACTAAGAATGAAATCGTTGAATTTTCATTAAAAAAAATTAATTTTCAACTAAAAAAGAAACGAATTTTCAACTAAATGGCTAACAATGAAAGATTAATTTTTAATAGAGTAGCTCAACTTTGAACCGAGTAGTTAAATTTTCTAGAAGGAAGATGATTTTTCAACCAAGAAAATTAATTTCATAACAAAAAGACCAATTTTTTTAACAAAATACATGAATTTTCAATCAAATAGTTGAATTTTTAAATAAAAAAGATAAATTTTCTACCAAAAACGAAAAAAGAAACTTAAATTTTCAGTTATAAAAAAAAAATTGCAACTAAACAAAAGACAAATTTCCCACTACAATGGTAAATCTTCTTGAAAAAAATACATTTTAATTCAAGAATAATAATTGTCTACCAAAAAGATGATTTTTCAACAAAGTACATGAAATTTCCACCAAAAAATATAACTCTACGGCCGAAAATGTGAATTTTCGTTTCTTCTTTTGGATTTTGAAAATGCTGTAACTCTGAAAATTTTCATTTTATCGAAAAATGTCATGAAAATAAAATATTTGAATTTTCGATTACTATAAGCGGCCACACATATAATTCCCAAATTTTGAAAAAAATGGTATAAGAAATTTTCAAAATGCTCTCACTTTTTGAATTTTCATCCAAAATGGCTGGCTAACGAACCTGACCTTTAATTTAGGAGACTAAAAGAGTGTATCAAAGGCCAATCGAATCGGTCAATTCTTTCAAAAGTTATCGTGCTCACAGACAGACAGAGATACAGACATACATACAGACAGACACGTTCGTAAAAACTTGTTTTTTGGGTTCAGGGGGTCTCAAAACGTGGACATTTGACAAAAACCGGGGTGGTCAAATTTTACACAAATCTAATACCTTCTCTGGATGAGAATGGAAAAATACAAATTTTCAAGTACCGTGAGCATTAATGATAGTTATTTTATTGTTTCAATCGTTAGAAATAGTATTGAGAACATAAAAAAAATGAAATAGTGTGAAAAAACACAACCGATGAGATGAAAAATAAAGTAAATAAGCAAAGTTTTGATGAGAACGTACCCGCTTATCGGGCCGATTTTTTCACTGTTAATGTTATTTTTTACGAATAAAACAAAAACTACACATCCTGTCAAAACGTAACCAAACAAAATTTGTAGATCTTTTTTGAGTGCACAACTTGTCTAGAATCATCATTTGTCGTATCTTGCATAGTTTGACCGTAAAATTAAATTTTTGGATTTTTAATTATTTTTTGTGCAATAAAAATGTGAATTTTCGATTTTTCAAGAAAATTCGAAAAGTCATTATGATAATCTTGTAGGGCGCGCAAAAAGAAACATTTTTCTTATCCTGGCTTTCTTTCGTATCGCGCGTTGTTTGGCTGAAAATGTTAATTTTCGTTTCTTCTTTTGGATTTTGAAAATACCGTGACTCTGAAAATTTCCATTTCATTAAAGAATGTCATGAAAATAAATTGTTTGAATTTTCGAGTATTATGAGTTGTCACACATATAATTTTCAAATTTTGAAAAAAATGGTCTAAAAAATTTTCAAAATGCTCTCACTTTTTGAATTTTTATTTGAAATCTCTGACTAATGAACTTGACCTTAAGTTTAGAAGACTAGAAAAGCATATCAAAGGCCAATCGAATCGGTCAATTCTTGCAAAAGTTATTGTGCTCACAGACAGACAGCCATACAGACAGACACATTTGTAAAAACCTGTTTTTGCGGTTCAGGGGGTCTCAAAACGTGGACATTTGACAAAAACCGGGGTGGGGGGGGGGCAAATTTTACACAAATCTAATACCTTCTCTGGATGAGAATGTAAACATTAATTTTCTATATATAAAAAAAAAAACAAATTCTTAACGAAAAATGTGATGTAATCTAATGCCAAGAAGGAGAGAAAAATTCAACGAAATTGTTGAATGTTTACCACGAAACAATGAATGTCTAACTTAGAAGATACATTTTCTCTCGAAAAAGATGAATTTTCAACAAAATACATGATTTTTTTTTAACAAAATACTTAGCTTTTCAACCAAAGAAATGAATTTTCAACTAAAATTATGAATCTTCGATGAAGAAAATGAACTTTCAACAAACCAGAATAATTTTCTAACAAAATAGATAAATTTTCGACCAAATAGTGAAATTTTCAACAAATTTAAGTAGCAAATACGAATTTTCAAAACAAAAATATAATTTTCAGCCAAATAGTTTAATTTTCCACCACAATAGTTGAATTTGAACCAAAAAAATAAAATTTCAATAAAACAGTTGAATTTTGAACAAAATAAATTAATTTTTTACCAAATAAAACAATTTTTAACCAAAAAATATGACTTCTCAACCTTAATATAGTGGTGGACTTTTTAAAGAAAAAGAATTAACTTCCAACAAAAGAGATGAATTTCCAACTAAAATAGCTAGAGAAGAATTCCTTCACAAATTAAGACTTTGAACATTTTCATTTATACTTCGAAGATCAAAAATTACACAGGCCGACAAAATTTGTACCTAAAGGCCGGACTATGTGACCCCAAAGGATTTTGGTGCCCTAAAAACGAATCAGTTGTCTAAATTTTTCCTATACTTCAGGTTTTTCAGATATCCTAACCTAAAAGTGCAAAAATGGCTATTTTTAGCGATATATGAGGCAATATAACATGATCAGCAATTTTTTTTCCTTTAAAAACTGATAACGCCATCGTTTACTATTCCTTCTTATCTTCCATTTTCATTTTCGATCATCCCGAACCGATTTTTTTTCTCGGAGATATCGCATAGTAACCATTTCAGTTGCACAATGAAAACTAGCAAAGAAGGTGAAGAAAGCGAAATATTGGATCCATCATCTTGAATTTTTAAAGTGTGGTCTCAAATTCGGGTTCAGTAATCTCAAAAACCTTAAGACACCCTTCATCGATCGAAAAACACCATTTTATTTGCTTTAGTCGCCTTCTTTGCTAGTTTTTCATTGAGAAACTGAAATGATTAGTGTGTCATATCTCGAAGAAAAAATCGGTTTAAGATGATTGAAATTGTAAATGAAAGGTAAAAAGAAGTACTAAACAATGGCGTTAGCAGTTTTCAGAGTAAAAAAATTGCTGATCATGTTATATTGCCTCAAATATTGCTAAAAATAGCCATTTTTGCACTCTTAGGTTAGGATATATCTCAATAACCTGAAGTCTGGAAAATTTTGTATAACGGATTCGGTTTCAGGATACCAAAATCCTTCGGGGTCACATAGTCCGGTCTTCGGGTACGGAAAAGATGCCATTTTTGTCGGCCTGTGTTATTATTCAGTCGAGAAAAATTCCAACACATTTCGGCTACTCAAGTAACTGAAATTTAGGAAATTAGTTTGCTGGAAACGAAATTCAGTAACTTCTTTAGTGAATTAAATAAAAAATTTTCAACAATCAGGAACATTTTCTGAAAATTACAAATAATTTCCTAAAACTCCTAAATGGTAATAGAAATATTACAGTCCTTGCTTCTCGATCGCGTTTGAAGCAGACAAAGCATGGTGGTTGTGGTCATGGGGGGCAAAGAACTGCAAAATGTTGTGTTGAATTATAACGAGGTAGTAAGCCTATTTTTTACCGAAATTGAATGATCATGAACGTGAAAAGTATTCGAAATTTGCACGAGAAGAAGAATCTGAAAAAAGTGTTGAAATCCCGAGTAAAGGCAACGACCTACAAGCTTGGTTGATGAGCGAATTTAAAAAAAAATCTTTGAAATAAAATAGTTACAAGATACTGCGCTCATCAGCCTCGTAAACAAAATTCTAAAAAGGTACATCAGGACCGCAAGTGACTAGTAGAAGCTGCATAAGTTAATAATTAGTCTTTCCTTTGGTGAAATTTATCTTTCTGTTTAGGAAAATTAAGAAACGATTTCTGCATAAGGCTTTAGTGACGTGTCTCTGAAAATTCCTACAACAATTTCTAACAGTGTTTTAAACTGAGCTAGAAAATCGCATCAAAACGTTGGAAATGGGTATTTTTCAGTTGTTACCTAATGTAGTTATCAACTGTTTGCAACGCTTTGATACCCTGGGTTTGTGTTCAAATAACTCTTTGAAATAAACTATTGCCTAGAGTTTTCAGTTGTGCTATTCGGGTAGTTACTCGAAAATAATTGGTCTCAAATTGTGCAAAAGTTTCTCACAACTTTTCGGATTCCGAACTCAAATAGCAACGTACTTGTTGCAATGAACGTCCTTTAATCCACGGTGGGCTATTAGCGAGAATTTAAAACTTTAAGGTGTCCGTGAACTCGGTTCGTGAAATACGCCGACTATAAGTGGCTCTAACTTTTTTCATATATGTATGTACCAGAAAGTTATGACCTGAAAGTCAGGAATTATTATTCCTCTGCTTTTCAGGTCGGTAAATTGTTCCGCTTGAAATCCTACGAATATCCTTCGGATGCAGGTTCCTACACCATCGTTACATACATATCTTCTCTTGTATGCAATATAACCCGTCGGAATATTTTTCCCGAAATTTTTAATGCTTTAAAAATTCATAAATAATTTATTCAAGGCGAGTGCAAAACAACTGCTAAGAATGCAATCTAGGGAAAGTGGATTACTATGAATTATATTGGATTACCCTGGATTACCTTTATATATAACCTAAGATTACGGCGAATTACACAGGATTAATCTTCTCAACAGCCAACAGCCATACCACGCTGAAAAAACCAGTTCTCGTCAGATCACTGAAGTTAAGCAGCGTTGGGCGCGGTTAGCACTTGGATGGGTGACCATTCGAGAAAACTGAGTGCTGTTGACACATCGTGGGTGTGGTGAGCCCACACTTGTAGTTATTTACTACAAGTTATCAACCTAGAAACACTACCCGAATCGGGTAGTGTCACGCCTACCCCGAAAGGGAAATGGCTTAATGGTATACAATCTGGATTACATAAAATTATAGTGGATTACTCCACCTTAACTAGGCTCATACCAAATAGTTTAATTTTCAACCAAGGAGATTAATTTCTAACCAACAAATAGAAAGACGTTTTTAACGAAATGGTTACATTTTCAACCAAGAGATGAATTTTCAGTTCAAATTATGAATCATCAACTGAAGTGTAGTTAGGTTTGAAGTTCAAGAATAAATTTTAAACAGAAAACCGATTATTTTTAAATAGTTAAATTTTCAACCAAAGCGATAAATTTTCAAGTAAAATAAAAAAAATTACAAGCAAAAAATGAGCTTTTAATAAATTTGTTGAATTTTCTAAAAAGAAAATTAATTTGCAAGCAAATAATTGAACGTTCAACCAAGAACATGAATTTTCAGCCCAGAGGATTAGTTTCCATTCGAATTTTTTTTTTTTACAAAACACATGAATTATTAAAACATTAATTAAATTTTCAACTAAAAAAGATAAAATTTCCGTCTAAAAGTTAAATTTTAAGACAACAAAAATTAATTTTTAACCAACAATGGAATAGTTACGTTTTTAACATCAAAAATTAATTTTTACCCAAAAAAAATGAATTTTCGACAGAATAGCTCAATTTTCAACCAAAGGCAAGCATTTTTAACTTAAATTATGCATCAACAACAAAATCTATTTTCAACAATGAAGTTTAACGCCAAACTAAGTAGTTGAGTTTTTAACCATGAAGATGAACTTCGTATCAAAAAAGATGAATTTGTAACAAAGTACATGAATTTTTGACAAAATAGTTAGATTTTTTACTAAAAATATCGATTTGCAAAACTAAAATAAAATAGTTAAATTTAGAGTTAAAAAAACGAATTTTCAACAAAATGGTTTAATTTTCAACAGAACAATTTTCAACTGAAATCAAGAATCTTCAACCAGAAGAATAAATTTTTAACGAAGAAGTTCGACTTTTAACCAAGTGGTTGAATTTTCTATCAAAATAGTTGAAATTTCTACCCAAAAAGACGACTTTTCGACCCAAAAAAATTTCAATTTTCAATCTGAAAAAAAACTTTTCAAACAAATTTGTGAGGTTTCTACAACTTAAAATTATTTTTTACAAAATAGTTACATTTTCAGCCAGAGAGAAGAATTTTCATAAGCATCTCCTACCAAAAAATAAATTTTGAACAAAGTATTTCAACTTTCAACTGAGTAACTGAATTTTCAACTGAGAAGATTAATTTTGTACCAAAAGAGTCGCTTCTTCAATAAGATAAATAAATTTTAAAGTGAAAAATAGAAATTTTCAGCTACAAAAATAATATTTAACCAAAATAAGAAAAAAAAAATATAATCCAACTTTGAAATAATATATAATTTCAAGCTTAAATTTACGATTTAATTTCAAAGTTGGATTAATTTATTTTGATGAACGCTCGATAAAGACATCTTGTTTGTTGTTTGAACCTTCAACTATATTTAGAAAAAAATAATTCTCAACAATATAGTTAGATTTTCAACCATCGAAATACATTTTCTCAGAGAAATAGATACATTTTTAACCCAAGAAGACTAATTCAATTTTCAACAAAACAATTTCATTAAAAAAAATGAATTTTCAACCAAATCATTTTATTTCCTACGAATTCGATGAGTTTTCAAGAAACCATATACATTTTTGACGAAAAAAAAGTTTTTAACCAAAAATGGAATATTCAAAGTTTTTTTTCAGAAAATTAACTTTCAGCAAAATAGTTGAAACCTATTTGGATCACCTATGTGAATTAATCCAAGTTACCGAATTTGTTTTCCCCTTGATTGTAGGTTTTATTATTGCAAAAGAATGTAGAAAATGACCCAAATTTAGTTCCCTTGCGCTAATAGTTACAATTAACTGATAGGGTTCTCGTCTCAGAATTACATCAATTATTTCTTCTAAATGAATTTGTTTTATTGTTTAATATAGTTATTTAATTAATTATTTCAATCTGAATCCATTCTAATTTCAAGAGTATTATATCACCACTTAAGTCTCATAAAATATGAATCCAGTCCAACCAAAAATATTCTCTTCTCATTTTCGCTCTCCTTACACGAAAATTTTGCCGCTTTTACAATTCACAAATAATTTATTCAATGATTGATAATTACAGAAAAAGCTTAAAGCAGACT